>OVBL01000093.1:0-212489 GCA_900406555.1 Pseudoturritis turrita
AAAGTAGTTAAATCTATGTAGATACTTAAAATTATATATGTTTACAATTTTCTTTTGTTGTTTTTTTCAAAATCACACGGACGAATTGGTAAACATAAGCAAATCAGTTACACTTTCATAGCATCATCGCAAATTTGTCGCTTGCTAGTGGGTTTTTAATTACGATTTTATGACTATCTGTAAAAATAGAAGAAAATATAAAAACCTGTGAATCGAACCTAAGACCTGTAAGTCACAAAGTAGTCACAATTTCACAGCTTCGTCGCTAAGCAGTCGCAAATAAGTCTGTATTTAAAGACGGTTTTGTGACGTTGTGTTAAAACATTGAAAATACGAATTGGAATTTCGAACCAAAGACATGTTGGCATTAACTGTTTTTGTTCTTTGTTATCACTGACTTAGCCACGTTTCTCAAACGGTGTTCTTTTCCAACTCTATGGTATGTTTCCAAATTTACTTCTCAACTCTATGACCCATTCAAACACAAACCACAACAAGATCCATTCAAATACAGTAGACATAATTAGAATCTAACAAGAACCATTCAAAGACAAATTACAACAAACAAGTTTTAAAGTACAAGCTTCCAGAAAAGCCATGCTATTGATCCGAAAACCACCACGGCAACACCTATTGTTTTCATAGCTGAGATAACTATTTCTCGACCCAATTTCTCCATATTCTCCTTTGCGAGCATGAGTTGATTCTCAATTTTTTCATTAATCTTCTGTGTCATCTCTTCCTCCATCTTTTGCATCATTTTCTTTTGTAACTCACAATTTTCCAACATGCTCTTCCGATATCTTTAATATCTTCAGCAATCCTGCGATGTTTCACATCAACCATCTGAATCGCCTCAAGAAAAGCTTCATCAACCCACTTCAGTACATGATTCTCGTTTTTCTCTAACACAAATAACATCAGAAATCAATACCAACCAATACCGAAACCTTAAAAAATCAAAGTCTAACTTTAAAACAAATAGAATCAAACATACCTCAACGGCAACCAAACACCGGTAGAATCGGCGATAAGGATTATCACTTGTGTTCGAGGTGTAAGTGATAACACTCTCACCACACCAGCACCTCATCGGAACCCCATTACTTGATGTTCTCGATGTCACTCGACTTGAGCTCGAAGAAGAGTGACTTATTCTTCAAAGATTGATTCATCTACTCTACTCTCACAAACGAAATCGATTTTCCCAAATTTCCTCAGAAACTAAGAACCCTAATCTCCAATTTCCCCAAATTGATTTTGACCCATTAAGTGAAAAATGAAACCCTCCTTTTGACCAATAGGGGTTGTAGTGAAAATATGTATTATACATGTGTGAACGTCGCGAATTAGTCGCATAATGGTGGTATTTTATGACGCTTTTGTGACAAATTGTAATAATAGGTAAAAAATTAAAACCGGTGTGACTTGAACCTAAGACCTATAAGTCATATCTATCTTGCAAATCCACTGAGCTAATATCACCATTCAGGTTTTTAATACATTTACTTATATATATACCGAGACTAATCACATCGGAAAATAAATATATAAAATATATTTTTGGATACAAATGCCACAAGTTTAGTTCAAACATTTATTTAAAATATCATAAATATTATCCAAGCTTCATCATCATCCTCTGAAGATGATAAATTACAAAGAAATTCATCTTCTAATTTAGCGTCTTCAATTTCAAAATCAATTTCTTCAACCGGATGATCTCCGTCAACTAAACTATCAACCATGATTTCTCCAACCGTATCCATCATTCCATCATCATCTGTTTGTTACAATATGACTAGCTCTTTCTCGTTAAACTTTCCCTGAACAAGATTTCTTGGATTTACTTTCAGAACTGTATGCCACAATTTCTGAGGGCGTTTAGTATATGAGTATGGAAGATAACAAACTTGATCAGCCTGAGATCCTGCTATTAATTAATTAAATTTTAAATTAGAAGTTTATAAATATAAAAACATATACATATACACTTAGTTAAAACAAGAATTCATACATAAAATAAATGGTTCGTAGTTTTGATATCTCCGTGATGATAGGACATCAACAATGCCTCCCTCGCTTATCCGAGTGCCTTTTCCAATCGTAGGGTCAAACCATTCACAGTATAAAAGCATGATCTTTAAATTCACAAATCCTGGATATTTGAGCTCGATGATATTTTCTACGGTCAAGAGAAATCATCCTCTGATGCTTCCGAATAATTTTGGCCTCGGATACATACCCCATAATTCATTGTTTTCCTCGTGACTCTGTGAGCATGCGTGTGAAACAAATACCCTCTTGTAAAATACATGGGCCACGCTCTTACTTTATTTTCAGGACCTTCCACTATTTAATGAACCCAAGTAGGAAAAATTTCTTGACTTTTCATTGCATTCACCTAAATAGTAGAAAATATTCCAATTCACATAAGAAATTAGTATTTAATAATGCAGTCGGTGGAAATACATACATATTGGCGGACCCATATATGGAAATCTTCATCTCTTTTTGCCGTGACCCCATCATCATATAGTTTCGGGTATTCAAATCAATTTTGCGTGTCCAAAACTCTGTGTTGCCAACAATAAGATAAATATGACTAAAGTATATAAAAATAGATAAAATTATCTTAAATTAATGTCGAAATCAGAGTTACCTTTCAAGCGGCCGAAAATAGTCATAATTCCGCAAAACATATGAATGTGCACACTTATAATCTTTCTCGCTTAACCAAAATTCAATAGGACGACCTACTTCAGTAAATATATCTGGTACTAGTACAGTATATACAGGTACTTTGAGCTTACCGAAATAGGTTGCCACGTCTTGTCCTTCTTGATGACCACCCCCCCCCCCCCCCCACACGATATCAGCTTTCAACTTATGGACGCGTGGTGCGTTACCCGCTGAGAATCGAGTGCGTAAGCTTTTCCACATAACACGAGCGTTATCGACCACTGATATAGCATTATGAATCTTGGGTTTGATACTTTCGTATAACCACCCCAATTACCATATAGTTTACTGTGTCTCACTTGTCGTATTCATTAGAGGCGATCACTGGTTGTTGAAAAGTTCCATCGATGAAACCAAGTTTTTGCTTGGCCCGGAGATTGTTTCGTGCTAATTTTGCCTACCGTTCGTAATTATCACCGTTCAACAAGATTGAAGTGAGAACATTAATTATGAGGATGATCTGATGGGTGAAAAGAGAGTTTGAGAGGGAGAGATTATTGATCAAAGATCAAAGGAGTTTTTAGAGAGAAGGCGATAAACTTTGGTGTTCGGATCAATTAGGATTAGGTTCTGATACCATGCCAATCTTAATATGAACACCTTGATCTTTATTGATATCAAGATATATATATATATATATATATATATATATTACATTGGTTTAGAGTTTTCCCCTAAGATATATGAGAATGTGAATATATGAGAATATACAATATTAAGATATGGAAAATATCCTAATGGCCTTAAACAAGAGCCCTTGTCCCAGAGAACCTTTCAAGAACTGAATCACACGAAGAACAGAATCCCAATGATGTTTTCGGTAAACTGTGATAAACTGTTCTTCGTGGAGCTTGCATAAACTGTGATAGAAGATGCACATAGTAGACTAGCTCAGAATGTGTATATGTAAGATAAATCAGACGCCCTACAAGGCATTCGGATCATATAAAAAAATGACTAACACTAGCCGCAAGTTGATGATTCTGCTCGAGAGGAGTTGGAGCCGACTTTGAACCAAATTACCTGTATCGGCAATGATATCCAACGCATACTTGCATTGAGAAATAAAAATCTCTTCAGGCCCTCTGCTTATTTCAATACCGTATTTTAACTTTTCCAAATCTTTCATGGAAAAATACTTTTTGAAATACTCTTTAAACTTTTGCAGCATGGAACTGTCATTGCCGCATATCAAAAGATCATCAATATAGATTAACAGTTGAATCTTAATGCCTTTACGTGTATAAGAGAAGAGCGAGTAATCATTACATGAGTGTATGAAACCAAAACTAAGCAAAGCATCATACAACTTCTTAAACCAACACATTAGTGCTTGTTTGAGCCTATACAAAAAAGATTTGAGACGACAAACTTTGTAGGGATGTAATAAAGAAAACTATTTTTATTTTGACAATTTATTTTTCTGTATTTAAGTAAACATATCTATTTCAGTGCCCATATTTTGCTTTGCCTTGAAAACTTTAAAAGCTTATTTGTGCTTGTGAGTTTTGTGTAATAATAGATACCGAACTAGACCGGGAGTGTTGGCCTATTGGGTTTGATTTAAAAAAATATTTAAGTTTGGTTGGATGAAAACATAGATAATTGACAAATCTTAGTTTTAAATTCACACTATGTGAGGTTTTTATCGCATAGTATTTTGCTAAATTGTATTTATACATAATTTGATATATTTTTATTTTTAAATGCCATTTATTAACAAATTATGATAGAGCATGTACTTTCTTGCAATTTTTTTTGTTAATATTATTCTATTTTTATTTATTTAAAAAGTGTTTGATCTATTTATCATATATAAACATCTGTTAAATAAATCGTTTCAATTTAAAAGTGTTTTCTCGGCCTGATCTATTTTTCCTTTTTCTATTGAAAATAGTAAAGTCTCAAAGACAAGAAAAACTACAAGCAGATCCACTGAATTTCACTGGATTTTCGGTTTATTCGTGCCCGAACTCTGGGTTAGTACGAAAATTCCTACCTACAATGTGAGAGAGTGCTTAAGCATACCCAAACTAATTCAAATTCAAATTTTCCTACCCAAACTTTTAAAATTAGGCGTACACATACCTAACGGGTTACGGTGTTAGTTTGTCCGTTAAATGTGTTGACTGGGATGCTGAGTTATTTGAAAAGTCAGATGAGTTTTCGGCTTATTCGTGCCCCAACTCTAGGAATCTGTGAAAATTTCTTCCCAAAGTCTAAATTTTTTTTTTGCTTTATTATTTTGTATTTGTTATGGTAAATTCCTTAACATTATTTATGAAGTGATTTTGGAGAAAATGCTCGTGTGTCAAATCCACAGTCACTCTCACCAATTTCATTATAACATGACAACTTATTAAACGTAATCACAATTTTTATATAAAAGTCCTCCTCAATACTATTTAAAATCAAATAAATATATATATATATATATATATATTAATCATTTAGAATTACATTTTATGAAAACTAAACAATTATGTTAAAAATTGTTAATTACATGTTTAGAATCTAAACAAATATAAAAAATCACTATTTACAAAATTGAACACATTGAGCATCCGGTATTAAAACAAAATAAAATTATTTTCAAAACTAATACATTAGATACTTCTGTTAACTTTAAAAAAAAAAATAGTCCACAATCCCTAGCCAGTACTTGCACAACTTAGTCCCACCAAATACTGATCATAAATACTCATATAATTATCAATCATGCATACTTATGATACAATTTATAAGCAATTGTTATAATATTTAATTAAATTGTTATAATATTTAATTAAATTTACAAGTATCATTTATTTGAATAATTTATCTTTCATATATTAAAAGTTATAATAAATGATAAAATATCAACGCAACATTATTGTATTTTATTAAATATTAAAAATTAATATTTAATAAAAACAAATTCGACATTAAATTTAATTGGAAAATTTAAAAATTAATCTAAAACTTAAATTCATTTGAAAAGATAAGATAAATTTGATCAAAATTTAAATAGGAACCGAAACGATATTAAATCGTCTTGATATATGTTTTATTTTAAATATTATTATTCGTAAATCGAAAATTTTTAAAATAAAAAATATTCAAAATATTAAAATGGGTAGGTATTTGCACAAATGCCTAGAGTTGGGGCACGAATAAGCCGAAAGTCCATCTGACTTGTCAAATGACTCAGCATCCCAGTCAGCATTTAACAGATAAACTAACACCGTAACCCGTTAGGGATGTTTACGCCTAATTTTAAAATTTTGGGTAGGAAAATTTGAATTTTAATGAGTTCGGGTATGTTTAAGCACTCTCTCACATTGTAGGCAGAAATTTTCGTACTAACCCGGAGTTCGGGCACGAATAAGCCGAAAGCCCGAATTTCACTTGAAAAACTCATCATGGTTAAGAAACCGATACACGTTAAAACCATATAAATCGTTTCAAGTTTTCATTCTTTAACTGAACTGGATCTAGTCATCTTCCTAAAAATGTAACCAACTAGGGATGTTAAATGCAGGGTTTTGGCCTGGTCCAACCCGATTTTAATCTATCTTTTTTTTAACTCTGTAATTTGTACATGAATGGGTTAAATCAGGGTTAACCTATCCCTATATATTTTTTTTTTTTAAGAAGCAAATTATATTAGTTGTGTTTTAGATTAATATTTTATTTTATTTTAGTTTTTATAAATGAGCTTTGTATATCATATTTTTTTCTTAATCCATTTAAAAAAAAATATTATTATATTTAGCGATTTTGACCAAAATCTTAAAACCACGTTTTCTCGCCAAAATCGTAAAACTGCGTTTTCCTGCCAAAACCGTAAAACCGCATTTTCTCGCCAAAACCGTAAAACCGCGTTTCTCTGCCAAACCCGTAAAACCGCGTTTTCCCGCCAAAACCGTAAAACTGCAATTTCCCACCAAAACCGTAAAACTGCAATTTCCCACCAAAACCGTAAAACCACGATTTTCTGCCAAACCCGTAAAACCGCGTTTTCTCACCAATACCGTTAAACCGCATTGCCCGCCAAATCCGTAAAACCGCATTGTCCCGCCTTACCCGCAAAACCGCATTTTTCTTCCAAAGCAGTAAAACTGTGTTTTTCCGCCAAACCCCTAAAAACCGCATTTTCCATCAAAACCCTAAAAACCGTGTTTTCCCGCCAAAACCGTTAAACCACATTTTCCCGCCAAATCCGTAAAACCGCATTTTCTGCTTTACCCGTAAAACTGCGTTTTCCCGCCAAAATCGTAAAATCGCATTTTTTGTCAAAATCTGTAAAACCGCATTTTTCCACCAAAACCGTAAAACCGCGTTTTTATGTCAAAATTCGTAAAACAGCATTTTTCCTTCAAAACTGTTAAACTGCATTTTTTCGCAAAATTCGTAAACCTGCATTTTTCCGCGTTAAACTTATTCGATTTTCTCATATAAAAATAAGTTTTATGTAACAAGATTAACGTATACGTGATCAAAGCTTTTCACTAAGACTCTGCCGAAAAACAAAATAATTTGATTATTCCGAAATAAATTACAAATAGTTTTAAAATTCAATATATTTTCTGAGTGGTTTTTTTTAATTACGGTTTATGTATATTTCCTCATTCTAGAAGATTAATAAATAAACTCAATCAGTTTCTAAATTTAATTACTGTAAAAATTCGAGTTTTTTTCCAACTTTTGTTTAAAAGAGAAAAAAAGAGAGACACGTAAACAAAAGGATTATAGGAAGAAAAAAAACTTAACCCTTCCTAAACCTTATAGTTAATTGACTTTGGTTCGTTTTAGCCTTATTAACAAAATACAGAGTTAATGGCTTAAAATTTTAACATGGGCTACCATATATGCTTGAACCCATTTTAACATCCCTTAACACAACGAGATCTAAAAGATCCACCAGAATACGAAAACTGATGCTTAAACAAGAGGGGGGGGGAAAGATGAATTAGTTCTGAACCTATTAAGTGATTGAACCCTCTTTTTGAACTTCCATAGCAGTTCAAATACCAACAGATTATTTATCATGTGCTATCTGAAACCTACTACCTTTGATAGTATTATACACATTACGAACATTTGGTGAAATAAGCATAGGGTGAGATTGGCACCAAAAGATGCATAAACCCCAAACATTTAATCAAAGCTTATCATGAAGATTTTCAGAGTCGTCATTTTAAGCCTCATGCATACTAATTACTATGCGCAGTTAAGCACCTTTCCGGGTCCTTGGTTTATCACAAAGAAGCAGTTCCGTCGCAAGTCAAGAGTGAATCGCTCTGGTTATTTTCTTCGACGGTTGATGAAAGGCAGGTAGATGTTTGCAAATAGTTTTAATATACTTCTTTACATGGCTGTATATATAAAATATGCATGTATTGTGTCAATTATTTATTGTACTCAAAAGGCCATATATAACAAAGAATTAGTGAAGCCCATGCTAAACAAGTACCTTGTTTATCTTTATATACATACATACAGTATTAAAAAGAGTGGTGGGTTTAAAACACAAAGCATATCCAACGTGAAGCTACATGAAGAGCAATGATAAAGCAATCTATCATCAATCTTTCTTCCACAAAGATGACATTTTCCATCAGAATAGTCCGGTAATCGACCCATGAAGAGCTTAAGAGGGTGCAACGAGTGGTAAGAGTCGTTTACCTCTAACGGGTGTTCAACCTCTAGCTGGTTCCGTACACAATCCACATGGAATTGGTTAAATGACATTCATGACCTTTGTAAGGAAACGTATAACCAATCTTACCACATTTAGCATCACAGTCGAAGTTGCTCCGATCCTTGAGAAGGGTGAGCTTGTGGCGATGCGTCTCGAAATTGTCAATAACCTCTGGTGGTGGATACTTAGTACAGTGTAGATCTAAGTCGAAACTACAGAACCCACAATGGCACGTGGCAGCCTTTCCAGTGCTCAGACAAGGCTCTCAATGAACAACTCTGCACGCTGCTACCATCACCTGCAATCGATGATGCCTCAAAGGTATCTTCAGCCTCACTAGCAATCTCCACATTCTCGAAGCCTTGACTTGCATCATCAATTCTCTCAGCTTCGACTTCAACATCATGATCGATATCATCCTCACCATTGATGAAAGTTGTTTCAGCACTCGTCTCTTCAGGCTCTTCTTGGAGAGCCTTTAATGAATCTTCCTCAAACCTCATCGCTTTTAGGATGGACGAAAGATCCTCATCATTCTTTCCGCTATCTTTTGCACAGCTTTCATTCGCATCTTTAGACATCTGATTTGTCAGCTTTGTCAATTAAGTTTCCAGTTTTGTCAGCTTCTTGATCTTGCTGAATTCTTGTTCAGCCAAGGCAACAGATTGTTCCCACCCTTGCCTTTCTACTAAGAAACCTACTGTGAGCACTTGTACTAACCGCATGTCTCCAATCACCAGCATATTCACCGTCATATTCCCCCTGGGATGCATCAGTACCCTCCACTACCATCTTGCCTTCAAGCTTGACCTCTGTTTTCTTGGGCGGATATCGCCTATGCCTCCTCTCACCTTCTTGATCATACTCTTCTTGATGCTCGGTAAGAGAGACAACATAACCAACCTCAGAACAATTGTCTGAAGGGATATTCATGTTACGGTCTTTAAGCGGAAAGCTTTTTGATGGTAATCTCTTTACACTAACAGTTTGAATCGGTGGAGGAACATATCTGAGATTTTTGGTCCCATGAACCTGAGCCTCGAGAGTGTATGCAGAGCCGTGCTTCCCTTAGTGGAAAAGAGGCAATGGCCTTAGGCCACATTTTATAGTTTAAAATTTTGAGCCACATTTTTACTTAAATTTGTTAAAGGTTTATTGGTAGAGAGTTCATGAGGTTTTATGATCATGTGTTTATCTTAGACCTCTATATTTTTATGCATTCCTAGGTAATTTTTGTTTGTACTCCCTTCATTATAATTTAAATAATTTGTTTTTTTATCCACAAATTCTTTGTTAGTTCTACCATTTTATGTGTTTCGATAGGTGTTTGATAATTTAATATGTAAATGACAAATTAATTTTGGCACAATTAAATGATCTATATATTTATTTTTTACCTAACTATTACCTAGTATTTTTAATAATTTGATAAAAAAAAAACTCTACATATTAATGATATACATTTGATCTGATCTTAATATTATGATTTGAAAATGAAAACTATGCACTTAAAGAAAGGTTACAATTTTTTTAGTTGTCTTAGGTCTCAAAATGTGTTCGCACCACCGCAGTGAGTGTGAGTGTAGTCAAAGCAATCAGTTTGAGATCAACATCAGACAGAGTTTGCAAATTTAATAACTGCATAAAATGTCATTTGTCGGACAGAGATACAAGACAAACCTGTCTTCAACACAACGTAGAAAAGCACATGCTTTTCATGAAATTTCACAGAAACATAAATTGCTATACATAATTTCACCATCGAATTCAAACTAACAAGCTCAAAAACTTAGTTACGAGAATCAAATTGATGTACCTTTACTGAGAGATTCAGGAGAAGGTTCCATGGTATCGATCGTGAAGGGACTGAGAGCGAGAAGACGGAGAGAATCAGATTCACGAATCTCGGAGATTAAGACTTTTTCAGCGAAGTTGGTCAGCGACGGCGTTTGCGTCAACAACCGCCATAGATATTCCCTTTGTGGATTTGCAGTTTCCGACCATCCCGAGAATCGCCGCCGGAGCTCCGTTTGTTCACTTCTTTTAAATGTGCCTCACGCAGGCCCAGACAAATGGGCATATAATAATTGGATAAAATTATCACACTTTTCTTTACTGGATTAAAGAAACATAATTTATGTGTGATCCAAAAAAAGTGATGTCACATTTGTACCTTATTTCAGTTCTCAGAGGAAAAGTTTCTAACTTTGACCTTTGAATACAAAACAAACTAATCATATCTTTGAAAATTTAATCATATAAATTACAACAGCTATTAGCTGAGTAACCTTACAAATATAAATTACCGAATATATATGAAAGGTTTAAAGCTAATAGTACAACAGTTAACTGTATTTATAGCTAGTAATATAATTATTTAGGAATAAAAATTATTAACGCGGATTGGTGGCACAGTGTCTGCAGATTGACAATTGCAACGCAAGTAAATATAGACTATGCAGAATACAAGTAGAGATAGATAAGAGTACATGCAGTCTCTGCTTTTACTCGCAGAAGAAAAACAGAACGCTCTCAGTTTCTGCCATTGGAAGCAGAGTAGACGCAAACACTGCTTAGATTCTGCTTGTATTATGCAAAAATTTGGCAAACACTGCTGTGCTTTTTACAGTTAAGGTTTCGCAAATCAGACCACCTAACGATAGACCAAAGCCAGACTGGTATCAGACTTTGGTATAATTCATTTTAAAGGTCTTTTCCCTAAATTTTGTTCTTGTTTGTTTACTGCCACTTCTTTTATACATTATTTTGTATAGTTTAGTAGAAATTTAAAATAAAAACGAAAAATTGTTATCTAGTGTTTCTTTGTTCAAGAGCGACAATATGTCAAAAATTCCCTTAGTATTGTTCTCCTTTATAAACCATGACTATTGTTTTTTCTTCCATTCTATTGTTTGAAGGTAAATAAGCTTTTAAACGCTAAGATTTATGATGATTTGGAGTTATGACGTCTAAACAAATGTTAATCGTAGTTTTTACTTCGTTTTAAGCGGTTTAGGGTTTCACACACTGACTGAAGATCTAAAGCAGTGCTTTGGAAGAAGTTTGACTTAAAGAGAAGGCGGGGCTGACTTTTTAAACTGCTGCAACAAAAGGAGGCGCTGTCTGAATTATTTAATTTAATTTTTATTTTTTCCCCATAATGTAATTTGGGCCTCGGAACATAATTTGGGTCTCGCAATATTTTTGTTAAATATTACAAAAAGAGCTGTATATTAATTCCTTCCAATTAGTTTTTCACTTATGATGAAACAAACATTAAACTCCCGACAAGAAAAAAACAAACAATAGAATGGAAGAAAAAACAGTTTTATTAGAAGTGATCAGAGTTGTAATCATGAGGCGGTGGAAGAGCGAAGGTCAACCGGTGTGGTATTGAGAACTTGAGGTCTTCGAAGCAACTAGTGTTACAATATCGAGCATTTGGCAAGAAACAACACAAATGCGTCTCGTCCTCGTCCATAAAGCGGTATGCGAGCGTGTTGTTAGGGAAACGGGCCGCCAAAATCTGTGTGAGTACCAAATATCCGAAGTCATTCTTAGGTCTCTCTTGAAGGGGTCTATAGAGGTCGAGGTTGACTCCAACGAGGTCGAAGAGTGGAGTGAGCATGCCTCCAATGTAGACTTTCAGATTATCCACCAAAGACACCTCGTTTCGAATGTGCAAAAGGTTCCCAAGGAACATTGAAGCGGCATTAAGGTGAAAAATGGGATCATACTCAATGGGTCGTTCATGATGGTTGTGAAGCCAATACCGAATTGCAATATGACATCCTTAGTTCATTGGTGGTTGGAACACCCGGCTTGTGGCGAGCATAAACCGTGTTGGCCAAGAGGCGGAGAGCATAGCGGATAGTTGGATTTCGCACTTTGGACAAGCGAGATGCGGTGGAGAATGAACCATCCATTGTTATGTTTCTCCATATGGTGGATGCTTCACGAAACTCTTGAGTAGCGCTAAATGCGGAGGATGGAAAGCAGTATACTTCACAAAAATCAGAGACAGTGAGTGAGTATTGGGTTGGCCCAACCATGAAGTAGACATATTCATGTCCATTCACTTCATCCTCAATGAACTTAACCGTGGCAAGGAAATGCCTTGTTGGAGCGGGGTAGGTCAAGTAGTCCATATGTGTTAACCTCCCCAAATTCATCCGCTCCACTAGATCATCCAGTTGGCTTGTATCCCCATTTCGAACATGATATCCCGACAAGCAAAATGGATAGGAAAGAATGTGGCTCGCTCCAACTCCTTCAAGTGCTTCAACCCTTCTTGTGTCCACTCCTCAAACTCGCAGGTGCCTTGAAAAGAATGGTGACTGATTCTTCTTGAAATGCTCATGGTTGTGTCCTTAGTGGTTGTGTCTACAAAAATATTTCCCAAATGAGAACAAGACATAGTTGAGAACAAAATGCTACTATCCATCATTCTCAACAAGTTAACATTTAAATAGCACAAATGGAACGAAAACCAAAAACAACAATTTCATTTCAAATACAAAGCATGCAAATTCAAGAACAAGTATTAAACAAGCATTCTTAGTGGTAGTATTTGAATGACAAAGCTCTAAGAATTTTACATGTTCCCTAACTTTTGAAAACCTAAGCTAACAACTCGATGAAATCAAAGATTGGGCTTTAACCATACCGTTTGCTTGGTAAATGATGAAGTTGTTAATGGAAAAAGAGATTGTGATTTTCGAAATTCTCTTTGAAAAAAAATAGTTGTGTGCAAATGAGAAATTAGAGATCTGAGAAGAAAAAGAGAGTTTGAGGGTGAATTCGTGATTCCAGGGATGAAAAGAGGTTTTGTAAGCAACCGACCCTTCGAATTCCTCGAGATTTTGAAACCCTAGTCTTCCTCGAGATTTTGAAATAATTTTGAAAATATCAGTGCTATCCCTTAAGACCAACGCTACCCCTTAATGTATATCACCAACGGCAGAAGACAATCACCAGTAGTGCATTAACTGATATAAGCCGAAATGAGATAAGCAATCTCAAAAAACTCAGTGAAAACCGAGTGGTTAGGATATCGCAGACTGAATGAACATCACCAATGACATAAGGCAATCACCGATAGTGCATTAACCAGTATAAACCGTAACAAGATAAGAAATCTCCAAAAACTCAGTGAAAACCGAGTGGTTAGGATATCACAGACTGAATGAATAACACCAACGGCAGACCGAAGGCAGATTGATATTGGAGAATTCGTTTGTAGAGATTTTTTGTTATTGTATATTTGTATATACTTCCACTTCCTTTATACATTATTTCTTACTGTTGTCAACGTACAACTTATGTTAAAAGATAAATTCAGTGAAAACCGAGTGGTTAGGGTATCGCAGACTGAATGAATATCACCAACGGCAGACCGAAGGCAGATTGATATCGGAGAATTCGTTTGTAGAGATTTGTTGTTGTTGTATATTTGTATATACTTCCACTTCCTTTATACATTATTTCTTACTGTTGTCAAAGTACAACTTATGTTACAAAGAAAAACTCAAAACAAATTTCATTATCATATGTTTTTTTGTTCAACACGGATACTATGTGAATTATTCCCTTGGTATTTAATACCATGGTTATTGATTTTTCTTCCATTCTGTATTTTCAATGTCAATAAGCTTTTAAACTCTTAGATTGAAGATCACTTTGGAGTTATGACGTCTAAATAAATGTTAAGCAAAGTTTTGAATTATTTTTGAGTGGTTTAGGGTTTCACAGACTGAATG
This sequence comes from Pseudoturritis turrita, assembly GCA_900406555.1. Lineage (NCBI taxonomy): Eukaryota > Viridiplantae > Streptophyta > Magnoliopsida > Brassicales > Brassicaceae > Pseudoturritis > Pseudoturritis turrita. The sequence continues at coordinate 14,185 of OVBL01000093.1, forward strand.
CAGACATAGCGCAGCATTTTTGAAGAGTTTCTACTAAAAGAAAAAGGCGGCGCTGTCTTAACTGTACGACAAAAAGAGGCGTTGTCTTAATTAGGAAATTTTATTTTAAAATTTTTTTCACAATATAATTCGTGACTCAAATTAGTTGTTTCAGGCCCATGACAAAGCCCATGAAGCTTAAAAAACACAACATTAACTCTTCTTCTTCTTCATTTCAGCAACCCTAGAGCAGAGGAGCGTATCTTCTATGTTTTTGATCTCTTTATTCATTTCTGTGATATTTCTCCGATAATTCTCTGATCTCTTCATTTCTCCGATATTTCTCCTTCGAATATATCATGGATAGGAATGATTACGAGATAGATTTTCCTACCATGATTTTTTCCAAAGGAAACGAGCCAAGTCCAAATACCATAATAAACTACAGTTCGAAGTTCAATCATCTTCCACTGGTGGAATGTGTAGTGGGTGAGGAAGTGTGGGATTATGTCCGCAAGTCACCACTAGGAGTTATTTGTAAGTTTGAGAAGTTAGGTTTCGGATGGAGTGCAAAATTTGTGCATCACCATCTTATTTGCAAACAACTGGAGTGTGAAAACCCATTTGAGTTGTGGTTTTTGATTGCAGGATAGCCAGTACGGTTCTCGCTCTTCGAGTTTGAAGAGATCACATGTCTTAACTATAATAAAATTACGTAGTTGGATGAGTTGGAATCTTTTCAAGCTACTCACCAAAGCTGGAATCGCTTTCGGGATCTTCTCAAAATACGCTGTGCTAGTCCTGGTATTGAGGACAATATTGAATTTTTGTATGAAGAATGGTGGAGATATAAGCAAATCTTGATCCAGGGAAGATAACATTAGGCTTAGTTATCTAGCTATTCTGTCTAACAGTCTGTTGGGAGTTGATCGGCATACTGAAATTCCACTTAACCTTGCTAGGTTGGTGATGGATTTGGAAATTTTTGAAGGGTATCACTGGGGAGGGTTACTTACAAAGATCTTGTTGAGCAGGTTAAGTTAGTAATTAAAGAGAAGATATGACAAGAATCTTATGTTTTGAAGGGATTCGTGCAAGTTATACAGGTCTGGGCGTATGTGTATCTGCCCAAAGTAGGAGAAAATTAGGGAATACCTATAGCATTTGAAGGTATACATCTGCTAAGATACAAGGGAAAAGTTGGCAGACCCGATATAGAGAGGATCTTCTCAAGTGAAGAGATATGTATATCTTTGGCATAGTTTGTTAAAGTGAAAATGTAGACTTTTCGCAGAGTAAGCCACAGTGGCAGAGTCTGCAAGAAGACTCTGCCACAAGTTTACATTTTCCCTTCGCTAGACTTTTAGCAGAATTTGTTAAGACTTACGCAGACTTTTGGCAGAGTTCTGGCTGACATTTATGTAACCATATAACTGTGTTTTGCAGGTGACTGTAACTACTATGTGTGAGATCCCGGGCAGAAATGTATCGACATTGGAAAGGTAACGACGTAATAGATGTCAAGCTTGATAATCTCATCAAATATATTCTCTCTGACCAGCCGTTGGTGGACATCAAATGAAGCATCTCAAAAACATCAAAAGAAGAAGAAGAAGAAGAATAACAGACGGTATGTCATGAAACCTAAACCTAAAATCCTATCTACTGGTTCAACAGACATCGTCAACATCATTGAATTTTTCCTGGATAAACAGCAGACCAAGTTTGACGCAGTTGTAACTAGAATTGAAAACACCAACCTTGATCAGCAACGATTAGACTTGGAACATCAACGAATCAGCATGGAACAACATAAAGTTTTGAGTGAAACCTTAAACAACTTGGCATAAGTCGTTGCAAAGCTGATGGAGAGGATGCCTTGTTTCGAACAAGATACTCGCTCCTCTAACAACAAACTAAAACCTGACAATCGCAGGGTATGTCCAACTCAGCAATTATTGAAATAAAAGAGCTGGCGATATGCGATATCATGCTCTATCAGATTTGGTAGAACAATAGAGGGGCATGGCTTACTCTGCGTGCCCATGTTGTATCATTCATTTATGTGAGACATGTCATTGTTACGGCAGACTAATAATGGCATCCAATACTATTCATCATTGGCATTCCTTAATATCCATTACGGCAGACTATGCCTTTAAAGTGTAATCAGTTGAAACTGAGTTCATGTAACATTCATTACTTTGAAATTTTGCAGAATGACGAAGAAGAGACGACGGTGGATAACAAAGGAAATGGCAAAGAAAACGAAGGAGAAGGAATCAAGGATGTTGCCTCTACCTCTTTTCAAATGTTAAAGGAAGAGACGGCAAAGAAAAAGTAACTGATAATGGCATCGAGGCAGAGGATACCAAAAAGAACAAGTAGGAGATAATACAAAAATAGATTGGAGTGAAAAGGCAGAGGATGCCAAAGAAGAACATCTTCAAGATATGTTACATGATGAAAAAATATACAAATGTGAAAAGGCAGAGGATGCCAAAGAAGAATATCTTCAAGATGATGGTAATGATGGAGATGGGAGTGAAAAGGCATAGGATGACAAAGAAGAACATCTTCAAGATATGTTCCATGATGAAAAAATATTCAAATGTGAAAAGGCAGAGGATACGAAAGAAGAACATCTTCAAGATGATGGTAATGATGGAGATGGGAGTGAAAAGGCAGAGGATGCCAAAGAAGAAAAAGGATAAAATGATGCCAATGTCTACCTTCAGGCAGAGGATGCCACTGCAGCTGATGGTGGTAAAGAAGAGGTTATATTTGATAAGATAGTTGTTTCCAATGAAGCAATTGGTGGTGAAAAAATAGATGGGAGTGAAAAGGCAGAGGATGCCAAAGAAGAACATCTTCAAGATTATGGTGGAGTTGGAGATGTTGAAAAAATAGATGGGAGTGAAAAGGCAGAGGGTGCCAAAGAAGAACATCTTCAAGATGATGGTGGAGTTGGAGATGTTCAAAAAATAGATGGGAGTGAAAAGGCAGAGGATGCCAAAGAAGAAAAATGAGATAATTATTCCAACGTATGCCTTCAGGCAGAGGATGCCACTGCAGCAGATGGTGGTAAAGAAGAGGTTAGTGATAAGGCAGTTTTTTTCAATGCATCAAATGATGGTGAAAAAAGAGATGGGAATGAAAAAGCTGAGGATGCCTCTTGTAAGGCAGATGATTGCAAAGAAAAGATTTATGCAAATAATGACATTACACCAGATGAAACTAATGTCTGCATTACGGATGCCGCTGCAGCAGATGAAACTAATTTCTGCATTAAAGATGCCAAAGAAAACAAAGGTGAAGATGATCCCATTACGGCATTGATAACCAATGTCTGCATGGAGACAGTTGCTTCCACTACAGAATATGGTAGTGAAGCCTCAGTGATTGACACTGAAAATTCTATACATCCATCGGAAGATTCAGTCAAAATCATTAAAGGAAGAGGAAGAGGTAGATGGAGAGGAAACTCTCAACCAGTGAATGTCATTGAACCATCAGTGGATACAGTCCACCCAACTACATCTCAAATCAAAAGATACGAAAGCTCAAGAAATATTTGCCAGACCAACAAACATGAGCAAATAACAAGGAGGAGTGAAAGGTTAAGTAAATCGACAAAAGTTCATGTTGTACCTAGCAACAACGCAAAACAAATGGCCTTGAAATCTGGTTACGAAATTGTATTTGGAGATGTTGACCAAACACTGGTGGACAGGATGAACGTATTCAGAGCCGATGAGTAAGTATCCAAAATCTATCAGATCGTCTATTTTATCTTGCAGTCTAACTTGAATGTTGATTTTCTTCGACAGAACAAATATTTATCCAATTGGAGGGAAAACAAAGGCTGATCAATTCTTCAACCTACTTTTGAAGCTGAGGGAATGGTTAAATGATATGTTAAGTACATTCTTCTTTGTCAACAGTGGATCTGGCAAAAGTATTTATTTCATGTTTAGCTGGCAGACCGTTGTTGTTGTGTATCGGGCAGACTCTGCTTTTTTGTTGTTGTGTGTCTAGTAGACTCTGTTTTGGTACCTAACATTTGTCCTTCTTTTATTATCAGCACCTTGACGTAGCACTGAACTTGTATAGACTAAGGCTAAAGAGACATCCTAGTTCTTTCAAGAGTCAGTGAATTGCTATATTGGATGCACCATTTGAAATCCTTTAGAAGAATTGGTACGACGAGTGGCGTACAATTGGCAGATGGCCTGGTGGTACTTTTGAGAATGTACACGGTATTCTTCCAGCTTATGCCCACCAAATTTGGTCTGGGGCAAAGATGTATATACGTTATACTTCATTCTACACGTGGGCAAACCTCATTGGATTACGACGATCATATCATTGGTTGACCGGGTTGTCTACATATATGATAGCTTTAATTCGAATCAAGCAGATATTCTGGAAGTGGTGATACCTTTTACTCAAATGGTTCCTGCCGCAATTCAAATGTGGGATCGTGACTACGATACAACAGAGTTTACAATCAGAATTGTTAAATACATTCCCAAAATGCATGGACTAGTAGGTGATTGTGGATTATACGCACTCAAATGCATTGAGAGACACATGATTGGATTGCCGCTATCAGAAAGTGAATTGTGTAATGCCAAAATGATGACCTGGAGGATGAAGCTCGATGTGGAGTTGTTGGATGAGGCATCTTCGTATACCGAACAACCCATGTGTGATGAGAAAATTTTAGCAACTATCTACGATCCCTACGACATTCAAATTTAATTGCCTGGCTAGTAAATATATGTATATAGTAAATATTACCTTAACCAAACTCTGCGGCGTACAAGCAGAATTTTTTTTTTCCTTCGTTAGTAGAAGATAACTTAGAGCATCTCCATTGAGGGTATCTTAGAGAGTCTCTCACAATAAAAAATTAACAAAACTAGAAAAGGGGAAGAGAGAGAATAAGAAGAGTCTCTCAAATGAGAGACTATGGTATCTTCATGTGAGACTCATATGCCATGTGTCTTTCTATAATTGGCTTAATTTGTTTTTTTAATTTAAATTTTAATTACACAATTAAAGTATCCTAAAATTCTGCTTATTCTTCGTTTACACGCATAATAAATTATGACTTCTCTACCGATTTTCATCTACAAGGGTAAAAAAAAATCGACCCTTATAGAGTGTAAACCGAGAAGACGCAGCTCCTGCTAATACTATGCATCTTCTTTGCTTACACTCATCATAAACCGAGATGATAACCTGGCTCTGGATTTAAGTTGCATCTTCTTTGAAGTATAATAAAAATCAGCAGAGAATGCGTTTGCGTTCCATTTAGTATAATAAAAATCAACAGGGTTTCATTGAATTTGGAATATCAAGCGTCATCACTCTTGTGTTTAAGAAGTGGATATCCTCAACTACTCATGTATTTATGAAGTGGGTCCACTCTTGTATTTAGTAAGTGGGTGCTTGTATTTATGAAGTGGGCTATCTTCAACACTTCTTCTTTATTTGCGAACACATATAGCCGAATTTTAATGGAGCCATCTGTAGCCTCTGTCTTCAATCCGATTAACGATAATGAAACTTCTTCGAGTTCAACAAATGTATCTGAACGATCCGGATTGAAGATACCTTCAGTTTTACTCATGAACCCGAGATGTTTTCAGCAATCCACGGAGTTAATAACTAAGGTAAAGGTGTTCCATGGTTTTTTAGAGTTTTCCGTCGCTGTTTCTTATGGATCTATAGTTATGTTATGAAGCCTACCGACAAGTACCGGCCAGAATTCAAGACTCACGAGAACATCTTGAAGAAAAATGCTAAACTTCACAAGAAACAGAAGAGAATCGAGAAGATTATAATACGACTCGAGGGCCATCCTTCAGAATGGGAACAACTTGGATTTGACAAAATAGCCCATATCCGGGAAATTATCCGTCAGGTATTTCACCATGATCAAGACGAATAAGAACATCTACCAGTCGCTCTACCATAATATGAGAACATCTACCAGTTTTTCCTCGAAATTTTTGTAATAAATTTATAAAAGTAAAATGAAAAATCAGCCCGTTTTTCAGCATTGAAGTTGATGTTTATTATAAATGCAGAGAAGAAGCAGTACTAAATGCAGAGAAAGCGCAGCATTTGCTCGTATTCTACAGTTGGGAAATTTGAGTATAACTTATCTATATTATATAACTTAACTAAATATAAAAAAGGAAAAAAAATAGAAGTAGATTTTATAATAATCTTAAGAGTCATCAAACCGAAACAAGAGTACAAACAACAAACATAAATTGTACATATATAAACATAAGTTCAAAATCTGCCTAAACTCTGCTCCAAAACTAGGTTTATGCTTCCCATACTTTGCCAGTACTCTGCTTTTAAATCCAAGTCTATTTATACTCTGCTTTAAAATACGCCCGTACTTTGCTTCCGAATCTATCAGTAGGTTGAAAGATACAACACACAGAAACACAAATCCAAAAAAAGCCTACAAACAAAAAATTCAAAATAAAAATAAGTTCATATTTTAAAGTTTAAAATTCAAACACAAGACGCAAAAAAAGATAACAAGAGTTCTAAATAACTTTAGTCCATAAACGAAAGATCAAGTTTGAACCAATCAATATGAGAAACTGTAATTCTTCTCAGCTCCTCCTCAACAATCTTTTCTTTATCTGCTAACTGCTGCCACTTAGCATCCATGACCACTTGTTCTTCATGCATCATCTTCTCCAACATAGAGCGTTTACCAGCTATTCTTCCCAACTTGAGTTTGACACGGTGAGCTTCATCATTTGCTCTCATTTGAGATCGCACCAGCAGAAGAATTGCCCTCAGGCGATCATTTCCTTCCTTTTTTGCGTCCATAACTGCATTATTTCGCTTCTCTTCTGCTTCCAACTCCAGGTATGACATTGGTGCTTTTCTTTTCTTCGAATGATATGCGGCCATGATGTCTTAAATATGTGCTTGTAAAAGAGTAAAATGCAGATAATGTGTTTATTAAAAGTAGAAATCAACTGCACAGGAAAATAAAGATTGAGTAGAAGAGAAGCCGCAAGTTATTTTTAGGGTTCTTCTTCTTTTTATAGACGGGAGTGGAACAGTTTTGATCTGATAGGGATAAAGCGAAACCACATAAGTCATTTTTCGCTTAACTGTCATTTCAACGGCCCACCTTCCCATCATTTCAACCGTTATATAGTAGAGTATATGCAGAGAAGGCTATGTAAAAGGCGTTGTTGTTGAGTAAAAGCCGAAGAAGGCACGTGTTTTGATTATAAATCCAAGGCGCATCATCCGGTGATCGAGAGTGTAAACCGAGACGCAGCTCCTAGTCATACTCTGCATCTTTTTTGCTTACACTCGGCATAAACCGAGATGATAACCTGACTCTAAATTTAAGTTGCATATTTTTTGCTTAAAATCAGCATAAACTGCGCCTTCTCTACTTATTTTCATCTACAAAGGTCTTAAAAAAACAACCATAAGTAAACTCTGCCAAACACCTTCCGTAGTCTATGCCAGTAGTAACAGACACAAGTTCATTTTAAACAAATAGCCAAACGAGTTCACACAAATTACATAAAATGTTTAAACAAAAGAGATTAACCAAAAAAGACATGAGTTAAGTCTTCTGCGTCTGAAGAACCCTAAATACGTATGTTGACCACCCTTTCTCGTGTCAACACCATTTGTCCATCCACTTCACCCAGGCTTTTCTCGAAAGAAAGATTACGATCCAATAGTTCACAAGTTACATGCTGAACTCTGTCCAATAAAAAATTGTGATAGGAAGCAGTGGTTGGAGGATTTCTACCCCTTTAGGTGCAATGCAACTGAAACAAAACTTGTAAAAAGTGGGATCTTCCGACTTGAAATGCTCCACAACCACAAGTTCTCCTCCTTCCCTACTGTTTTCCCTGAGAACTATCCTTCCATAATCTTCAGTATTAGGAAAGCGAATAGACACGGTTTGGCCACATTCAAACATCTGCAACCGCTTAGAATGTACAGTTCTTGCATGGTCATATAACATTTGGTACGTGCCTCTAAATCCGCAGACCATAAAAGGACACAGACATTGGGCAAACATGCACTCATCTAAGTGAATTTCTATATCATAATAATGGACAGCCTCCAAGAAACCAAATCTTACATTTGGACATGGAACTTTGAGGTCCATGACTAAATTGCATCTTGAACATACATCAGGCGTAACTATATGTCCGCCAAGACACTGGATGCCAAAAAGGTCGACTAAAGTTAGAACCCTAACATAGTAATTAATCTCCATATAAATGCAACTCAAGTCTGAACATTTAACTAACTAATTAATCTCCATAGTCTACCAACTGAAGTCAGAACCAAAAGATGAACAGAACATATACAGATAGTAAACGGTAAGAAAGGTAACCTGGAATAAATGTTTGTCGAGTTGAACGAGGTGATCTATGAGCGATGATGAGTCTGATGAGTCTCCTTCTCTGTCCATATTAGGTTTTATATTCGATCTAAGAGGTGTAAAGAGAAGAGATCTGATGAATGAACTTCTCCTAGACACCGAAACCCTAATATCTGGTTTTATACTGTCCTTTATGGGCCCATGGACCCATAAGTGTTATAAGAGTAAGCGTTTGAGTTCCATTTAGTATAATAAAATCAGCATAGTTTCATTGAAGTTGGAATATCAAGCGTCATCACTCTTGAATTTAAGAAGTTGGAGTCCTCAGCCACTCTAGTACAGTATATGTAGAGAAGGCGCATGTTTTGATTATAAATCAAAGCAGAGTACTAATAGACGGTGCGTAAGCATAGTACTATTACAAGGCGTGTAAGCAGATTACTATTAAATTAATTGCAAAATATAAGCAGAGTAGTCGCAATTACTGCCCTTCCTTATTTATCGTGTTGTATCATGCATGAGCGACACATGGCGTATGACATCTTGGAGTAGGAAAATTAATAATGTACCTTGTTTCTCGTGTTCAATCATGCGATGATCGGCACGTGGCACTTCGCAACCAACATTATCATCTCAGAGGCGTCTAGTAATAACTGCAAAGTATGACCAATTAGGGTTTCCATACCAATTCAGTTTCCATCCAATGAGTATAAAAATCTCTTTTTGGACTAACTAAGATTCTCCTTTCCTCCCTTATAATACAACGCAAGCGAATCTTTTATTCTTCTTTTCTACCCATAAGTCTCACGAAGCTTCACCAAGCTTCTTTGATTTTGATGTCTATCTTTTCCTCATTTGCTTCTTCCTCTGGCAGGAGCGAACCCAACAGTGTCCATCCTGTTGTGCCTTGGAATTCAGATTGGTTCAAATATCAAGAGTTTCAAGTCGTGCCCAGAATTTCTTCGGTAGGCTATATCATCGTCTATTGGTCTTCCTTTCGGGCAGGTTTTTGCCATCGCCTGTCTTTATTGATGATGGAGTTTTGTGAAGAACATCGGATTGTACCCAGCCAGCTTAATGCCCACTCATGGGGGTTGATAAACTCCCTCCAAATACTATCAGACTTATCTGGAATCACTGTTTCGCATGCTATGATTTTTGGGGCTTTTGAGGTTAGGAGTGTAGACCCCTGGTTTAATAGATATGACCTTGTTCTTCATGACGGTTGCAGCTCTCCAGTTGAACTTCCCCTCCATATTGAGGGTGGTGATGATGACAAGATTCACTACTTCTTTGTTCGTCATTCCAGTCCTGACGGGCTTTCCGGCTTGTGGTCTGATCCAAGTAATTTCCCTCTTACAAAAAAAATAATTGTTTGACGAATTGATCAATCTCACTCTTTTAACATACGTTTTCTGTCTGTTGTGCTTCATCAGTTCTTACAACGCAGAACCATCGTACATATCCCGAATTTCCTAATCCCTTTTCTTGATTCCATTCTCTTACCGATGCCCTGAGTTTCTTCTCTCCGATGCCACAGTTGATGGGAGTTATCTTCAGGCGAATTTCAACGAAGCAAAGGTCCGTCCAGGTAGCCTAGATCACCTTAGGATTACTTGGCAAAACGTGTATTCGTCTTGCAGCACTAATGTTCATTTCCCTCGTTGCAAGGAGTTCGAGGGAGTAGCCCTACGTGCTATGATTTGTGGGTTGGAGACTCATCTTTGGAATGTGGAGATGGCAGTGGATTCGGTTAGGGTTGTGGCAACAACTTTGACCCACCAGTCAAGGTTCTTGGATCGTATTAGTCACGAGTTTAGATCAGCCAACATTGGCTGCGATGTTCCTGGGAGTTCTAGAGGGATAAAGCGCGACCGTTCCCCGGACGCTTCGTAGAATATCCAATGTTTTGTAATTGTAAGTTTCCAATGTTATAAGAGAAACGGCTGTTATGGTACATTCATTTATTATTTATCTCTTAATTATCGAATATGCCACTGCTATGCAAGCGAAATGCTATGATCCGCGTAATATGTGATGTAATCTGCTTGTAAACAATACATCTAATACAGTATTTTCAGAGAAACCGCGTAACATTGATATTGTATAATAATTTATATTCTACCATATTTGCATAACATTTGTAGTGAACATGCAAATAAGGTAAAGTTAAAAGAGAGAAATGCACGTCGTGACGTTGGTTTGGTGCGTAGTACATGCCTTCGCCACTAAATAATGATGATGTGGCAAGAAATGCCAAATGGATAGAAATGTAATTAACACTACACCTATACGTTGTCCTTTGATTATTTCGTTAAATAACGATTCTATCCCGTTTACTAGCAAAAATTCGTGCTTTTGTCGTATATTAACGACAGTACCATTTCAGATCAGTTCTTTATATATGAGCCCGTTTTTGCCACGAGATAAAAAATGTTTAAAAATTCAAAGAGATTTGAATTTTCAATTTTCCCCGAGAACCTAAATTTCTCGTGTTTAAAGAGATTAGGGGATTCGTGCTTTTTTGGCGTATATTATCAACAAAAGGGAACCTAAATTTCTCATTGTCGTGGCTAAACACACATTTTTCAATCGGAAAAAGAGTTAATACTCGGGGTTATGGCTTTCGGTCCTTACAATTATGGCATGAACAATAGTGACACCACATCTCCAGCATCCAGCGTGAGCTCTAAGGGTCACTGTGACGGACACTATGGGATTCCTATACACTGTTGCGTCCCCTGTTGTGGTGGTAAGATAGTGATTCAAACCGAAACAACCGGTTTGAATGCTGAAAGGAGATTCTCTACCTGTGACAGGAATGAGGTAATAAAATATTTGAATTCCATGACTCTATAAATGTGGCAGATTAAAAATTTCATTTACGTTTGTCATGTATATTATACGCTTAAGATGGAGTTCGCATCCGCCACACAAGGCGATGTTGGGATGACGCCATGATGGATGAGTTCCAGGATATTAAGGCTGAATGGGTTTACTAGAGGATCGTGTGGGAGTATAAATCCACGCCATTCGAATTTGTCGAGGGTTTGTTAAGAGAGATGAAATTTCTGAGCAAAAACCACCAAAAATACAAACAGAGATCCAAAGATGGTATTTTATTAAGCTGCTTGGAAAGCTTTTTGCATGAGAGAAAAAGTACAAAGTTTTGCTAGGTAAAATTGCCGATCCCTTTTTTTGAGGGTATACATGAGTATATATACAAGCCAGAGTCGGCTAAGTCAATGTCTAAAGAGATAAGGAAGATTTCTTAATTCCTCGGGATTTTTCTTTTAGCAGGGCCGGCTACCACCATGGGCTTTAACCTCGTCGTATCTCTTTTATGGGCTTGAATTTGTTGACTCGTTGTCTCGGCCCATATGATCGTCAGCTCGGCCCAACTTCTTGTCATTGAGCCTTGGCTCGGGTGACACCATGGTTCATGGCTCGGGTGACACCATGGTTCACGGCTCGGGTGACACCATGGTTCACGGCTCGGGTGACACCATGGTTCACGGCTCGGGTGACACCATGGTTGATGGCTCGGGTGACACCATGGTTCAAGGCTCGGGTGACACCATGGTTCACGGCTCGGGTGACGCCATGGTTCACGGCTCGGGTGACACCATGGTTCACGGCTCGGGGTTGCTTTGGATCACGGTTCGGGTGTCATCCTGGTTTGGCTCTGATCAGTTGTCCAAACTGTTTGGGTGTCGATGGTTATGTCTTTTTCTTTGACCCCGATCCATCTTGTCTTCGACCGAGGTCGTGGTACCCGAACCAATTAACCATGGTTCGGGGGTTCTCTCACAAATGTAGCATGTCGCGGTTAGAGGATACCCGAACCAACTCATGCTATCACGGTTAGGGGGTACCCGAACCAACTCATCCATGCACGGTTAGGGGGACCCGAACCACCTCTTTCAGCCATGGTTAAGGGGTACCCGAACCAACTCATCCTGTCACGATTAGGGGGACCCGAACCACCTATTTCAGCCACGATTAGGGGTTCGGTTGCAAAGTCCTAAGCTAATGTTTTTCTTTCATACTTAGCCTTTTTCAATCGTTGATTCTCAAGAGGTGGAATCTGACCCCAACAGATCGCATTGGGTACATTACATCTGATAGCAATGGCGACAACATAGACCCTCGGATGATGTGGAACAATGTATTGTACTCGCGGGACCAGATGTTTCTCTTGCTGTGGAGTTGTAACAAAGAGTTGAAGGAGCTCAAGGAGACGGTTCTGCATCTTGAATTGGTGGGTAATGATTTCAATACCCTTCAGGGGATGGTTATGAATTTTCATGACAAGGTGTTTGGACAAAAGGATATGATCGTGACGCTAATGATGCTTGTCGGTATTGTTTCAGTCGTCCTCTTCTTCTGTTTTCTACTTGTTTAAGTATTTGTAATTTCCTAACTTGATACTCTCTGTTTCGTACTATGAGCTATAACTTAACGATTAAATGCATAGTAAGAGCAGATTAAAAACTAAACGCGCTTAATGCATACTCTCTAAACAAAACCGCAGAATCCAAATAGACTTCTCTCAGCCTCTGCTGTTAAATGCAGAGTAAAAGCAATCTCACCACATAAATCTGCAGTTTCTACATCTTATTTTTACTGCAAGTTATATCAATTATAACATTTACTGCAACTCAACTTTGATACTTCATGCTGCCAATCAGACCCATCATTTATTAGTTTTTTTTTTCTCTGCTGATAGAGCGTCCAACAAAATGGGTCCCAGAAAAAAATATGCAAAATAAAACTAGAGGTCTGCTCTTCTTCTGCTGTCGTAGGCAGAGTAAGAGCAAACTAAATACTAACATGTATATCCTCCACCAAAATAGGGCCAGCAAACAAGACACAAATGAAAATCATGAAACTCAAAGATTGTCTTCCTAGTTGGGAGATATTGTTCATTCTTTAATCAACCATTGATCATACAAAAAAGGACTCTCATCCTGTGAAGGCTTGGAGAAAGGGCCCCGGGACGAGTCTCATCCGCCCAAGTTTGGCCTCTCTCCGACTCTAAGCCCTGGCATCTGGCGGGGATGGCCAACTCATATCGGGAGCGGGAGTCGTATCCGGGAGTGGGAGAGTAAGCTCAACCAAGTTAAGGCTGAACCAGAAGGTGGCTAGCGTAAGCACCGGCTATACAAAAAGAAGACGAGCCGGAAAAGATGTTCAGATAACCGTCGAATAATTCAACAAAATAGAGGGCAAGAAGGATGGCGGAGGGAAAGATTACCAGAGCGGACAAACAGCTTTTCCAACACCTCGTCTCGAAGAAGAAATGCCGAATCGTGGAAGGCGGCATGATGCTTGTACAGATCAATGGGGAACTCGACATAGGCTGGCGTATCCCGGGGAAGAGCTTTTAAGAGATACATATCGAGAAGGGTCAGAGGAAAAATGAACGGCCGTTTAAAAGATCGTCATGATTTGCTACTATTTACCTTCCGAAGCCCAATCAGTATGGAGTCTGGTCGATCCGATGTGGTGGAGAAAAAGAAAGGGGTCTCTAGCCGAAGGAGGGACTAAGAGATTGGGAAAGGAGACTAGAGTAGGTCTCCACCGACCCTTGCGGCGGATCAGCATAAATCGGCGGGACTCTCCCGGCAGAAGCTGAGTACGGAAGGCTCCGATGACCATCTCAGTTGAGATGTCAATATCGGAAGGTCACAGAGAACCTGAAATGAGTGGATCAGTCCCCATGCGGAGAGTTCCGGAACTGGAGCCAGTCTCACCAGTTCGCAGTAGTCAATCATTAACCGTGACAGATTGCCCCGGAACACAGCAAAAAAACACGACGAATAGACCGTCGTGTAACCACACGGGAAAAAGTAGGATCCTTCCACTGCTTTGGATAAACGAGTCGGTGAGGATGGGAGGAGGAATCATGCTCTCCACGAATCACCTGTGTATTTCCCTCAGACGCCAAAAAAGGAACCAAGGGATGCGAAGCCGGTATAGAAGAAGAAGAAGATGAAGTAGAGGACATCGTTACAAATGTACAAGGAAGGGAAGAGAGTTTCAAAGGCTAACAGTGATCCAAGGAGGAATAGGACAAGGAAGCGACAAGCGGAAATCAAGCAAAAGATAAAAAAAACTATGGTTGTGTTTCTTCTTCTTTATAGGTGCAGATTTCAAACAAATTGTGTTAGCATAATAGAAATATAGTCTGCTCATCTTCTGCGGGTAATTGCAGATTAAAAACTAAACGGGCTTAGTGTGTCCAGCAAACTGGGGCCCAGCAAATTTGCTCGCGGAGGAAAGAAGACGCAAACTAGAAATATAGTTCGCTCATCAGTTAATAAAATAAAAGCAAACAGAGCATTATTTTAAATGATATCATTTATTGAATAAAATAATATCATTACCTATATTGAAAAAGATATCCCGATTTCCTGAGTCATTTTTTTTGTATTCGCTTTCACATACAATAGTTTGTTATAAATGAACATAATGGGATAAATGCAAAGAAGTTGCAGTAGAGTATATGCAGAGAAAGCACCATTTTGTTCATACTCTGCATTGCTAATTCGGAATAATGTTGTACCATTGGTATAATAGGTGAAGATATGGGTTAAAAAGTTAAATGCGGGGTTATCCTGCTTTTTTTTACTTTATATGCTTAATTTATACGTAATGATTACGTATTCACTATAGTAAATTATTTTTTGAGACAATAAAAATATATTAGTTTTCGGGAACTTTAATATCAGGTTAGGATAAATGCAGAAAAAAGCATTACTAAACGCAGAGAATTCACAGTGTTTACTCGTACTCTGCAGTCGTGAAGTTTGAAATATTATACTATAACTTTTCTAAATTATTATTTAAGATAAACGTTGTGCACTCTACCATTAAAGTTGATGTTTATTACATGTATTGCCATTAGTAACTTAACTCTAATTCAACAAGTTTATTGGGTTGCGTCAAAATATATTTATAAAAGTAGTTATACGTCGAATCAAAAATTATTGTCGTACCAATTAAAGAAGTCCGCTCTTCCTCTGTTGTTAGAGTGTCCAGCAATATGGGGCCCATTAAAAAATCTTAGAATATAAAGTGTTCATTTAGTATTTTTCTTCCAACACGACATCATTACAAACTAGCAAATAAGGCGCATTCTCACAATTGCAGCAATGCCTTGTTTCTTGTGTTGCATCATGCGATTATCGTGAAAAATCATTTTTTGTAATCATGGCCCATGAGAAAATTATACGAATGAGTTTGTAGAAGACTACATGATGTGATGTGATGTGATATTGCTTTGACTCTTAACATTTTTTGGAACCGTGAAAAGTATGTTTCATTATTGAACCGTTCTTCAATTCGAAGAAAAGAAAAAAGCGTTGAGATACATCCAACCGTTTCTTCAAAACTTTTCAGTCTCCTATACTTTTCTCAAAAACTTTTTTCCAAAACATTTTAGTCTCAAACCTTTTCTTCAAAACTTTTCTCCATAACTTTTCACTCTAAAAAAAATGGCTCAGTTATATATGGTTTTAGACTTGCCAATCATGAAGAATGGTGGAAGAATCTTGGTTCAAGTCGTCAGAGAATTTGGAGAGCACTATCCACGCTTTCAACCTGAAAGACACTTGATTCTCGCAGATTATCACGCTGTAAGAAATGCATGCTTTGATGTATTTATGTTGTCTCTTAGGAATATATGATTTTGTTTCATTTTTAGAGGAATATATACAATCTTTGGTTTTATGGTTTAGGGTGTTCGGATCTTTGCAACCATTCGGAATCATCTGTTGTCAAAGTACGAAGACGTAGCTAAAGAGGAATGATATTTAATAAGGGATTTTGAAGTGGCAACTAGGCCGGGTCAGTGGAAACTAACACACGATGACTTCCATATCTTCTTCCATGAAGAAACGATCATTAAAAAGGTACCAGGAATCAGTGGTAACCATATGGTGTCGTTCTCTCCATTTCGCATAGTTCTAAACGGCTCATTGCATAAGAAGATTAGTGTTGGTAAGTTTTGATGGAATATTAGTTGTTTGATTTTCCATTTCACGTCACATCAAATCATCTACATTGATGTTGATCTATCACACAGTTGATTTGCTTGGTACTATTGTGAAAGTCAAGAAATTAAAAATTTATCAAGGCTTCACAGATGACGTTTACATTGTCTCTGGTCACAAAGTTCTGCACTTCACATTGAGAAATTTCAAGTAAGTTAATTATGTTTATAGTTTAAGATGTCTTTTGAGAACGAAGTACTACAAATTCGTCTTTGTGAGCTGCAGTGGCGAAGATATCAACTGTATTGCGAAGGAAACATTTGCTGATGATTTTGAGTTCTTCTGGTGATTTCAACCAATTGGGAAGGTCATATTCTGCGTGCTACGAAATTGGAGTTTGGACTATTTTGGAGGTAGTGTTACTACTTCATTCAATCATAGAGAACTATTGCAAAATATATGACTAGGTGACTCTTTCAAATTGCAGGTGAGATACGTGTCTCGGCTCTCTACCCATTCTCTGAACTCCTCATTAATCCAGCAATTCCTGCCGTTAAAGAAGCAATCCAACAACTAAGGGTTGTTAAGACCAGGGGTTTCTCAATGGTTGAAGATGCATACATTGATGACCCTATTCGTCTTAACAATACCAACTAGAATAAACATCATCAACTTGTGTTGTTTAATGTTATTACACTCGATCTTTTAAGACTCGGATTAAGACTTATGTATGTCTCTTTTTATCATAGTTCGGTAATTTAGGTTTACTTTCTTTTGTTTTATTAGACCTTTATGGATGAAAACAAGCAGAGAAAACGTAGTTTATGCTCAGTGTAAGCGATGTAGATGCAACCTAAATTCAGAGCCCGCCCAGCATCTGCTTTAAGATGCAGTGTACAAGCAGATACTGCGCCTTCGCTCAAAATAATCGAATTGAAACGATACAAAATGAAACACTTAAAGCAAACAAGTCTTCAGAATATACTAAAGCAAACATAGAACATAACTAAAATTACTAAATCAACAAATACCACACTTAAAGCAAAGCAAAGCAGTCTTCAAAAGATAATAAAGCTAAAAAAGAGCACACAGGTGAGACTGGTCCTTTCTTTGCCTCCACCACCTCACTCTGATCCCATGGCATACTTCTCCGTCCAGCTTCGCGCAGTTGACTCGAACCCAGATTTGTCAGTCTTGTAAATATGGGCTACCTCCGGTACAAAAGGATCATCTAGGATTGGGCCATTCATCAGCGCGCAAATTGACATCAAAACATAATTCCATAACAATAATCCATCGCATTAATACACATATTTGGCTGAAGTATTTTTATTTTCGACAATAACTTTGTTAAAGATAAAAAAAAAATCCAAACCTGAGACACGGTTAAAGCAGGAGACCATTTTTCTCTCAAGATATCATAGTCAATCGCTCTATTTGTGTTGATGTTTGGATGGTAAATCTTTGTTTTGAAACCCACCTGCATGCAAAGAGAAAGAGAATATTAATTAAAAACACGATGATCAAGAGTGAAGTTTCATCCTGCAACAAATAACAAGTAACCGAAAAAGCAAAAAGCAAACCTTTGGCGCCTTAAATGGATAATCTGGAGGAAAATGGATGGTAAGCAAAAAAATTCCTCCGGCATAGGGATTGTCGGAGGGTCCATTGATAGTTGCTTCCCATTCGTAAACATTATCACCCACGGGACCTAAAACAAATAAGACTCAACTCAGACATTTAATCTAAATAATACTACATCCGTAAAGATCATATTACCATAAGATACAAACAATACTACATTCGTAAAGGTAACATCCGTAAATACTTAGAAGACTTAGAATATTAATAATGCTATATCTGTAACTCTCCAAAAGATATTGAATCTAAATAATACTACATCCATAAAGTTTTTATTATCATCCGTAAATAATGCTACCTCTAAATGCATAAAAGACTTAGGAGTTCTAGATTTTATACCTGCCCTGATAAATGTTGTGGGAACATCTTTCTGGATCCGCTTAAGTTCCATGTTAATTCGACTTAGACTATAACACATGGTCACAAAGTTGGTAAGAGAGACGAAGAAGATGAATGTTGTGTCTTTGATAAACAAATAAATGTAGAGACAAAGAGGCATGACTTTCTCCTATATTTTGAACACGATGCTTACTATTTTTGATAAACTCTAGGGTTTTGGCCAACTAGGGAATGTGGTTTCAAATACTGCAATAAATACATGTTCAATGTTTTTTTGGCCCTTTCCCAAATTTCAGTTTTCGGCTATATACTTTTTAAATGAGTTGTCATTCATCTTCTCATGTGTAATAAATGAGTTGTCCTTATTCTCATGGGAGTTCGCGCCATTTAAATTTGCGATAAATTTATGCGCATTCTCTACCATTTCTTATTAAATTGAGTTGTCTTTTCGAAGGCAAAGTATCTTAGAGCACCTCCATCGCAAAGATACTCACTAAAGTATCTCAAAAATATAATACAGATACTTTTAATATAATTAAATTCACAAAATTATGCCTATCACAAATGGATAAATGGAAAGTCTCGCAAACGAGAAGTGTCTCTCGTTATCTCTCATCCTTTACGCTTTTTGATTTTTGTAATTGTCAGATAGTCTTAAACACCCTTGCGATGGAGGTGAGCCATTGCACAGTAATCATCCCGCATGCCTCTCATGTCGAGCCATTAAATGAGGCACGTGCTCTGCACATACTATACTAGATGTGTTTTCAAAGACACCCAAAATAGATATGGTTGAGCGATATCAGAGTAAATTGAGTTTTCTTTTCCAAGATAAGTTAAAGGAAGATCGAGCCCTTTCATTACTTTTTTTATCTATAAAAATAGTAGCTCATTGTTTACGAACATAGTGCCCTTTATCTGTTCATTATTTTCGAAATCCAAATACCTCATCCCATTGTAGGTAAACAGGCAAATACCAGAGCTCTCTTCGGACAATATCTCTGTCATTGCACGAAAACTTGGTTGCCTCACTTTGTGGAGACTCAGACACATCCTCCGAATAGGGCGGATTGGTAGAGATGTAGTGTACAGTGATAAGTGCTAAAAAAACTTAGAATCGACGATATATGTTAGGACACAGATAAAATTCTCTTAGACGGGGTGAATCGCAGCTTTTTGTAAGATGCTTAGACGCCGGAAACCCAACAACTATTTATTATGAAGCTACAAGACTCGTGACCACAGAACAAGACATCAGCGCAGCCATGGAGCTTTTGGAACGGCTTGTCCTTTTCAGTGCTAATGCAACTTATCTCTGTGAAATGATGTGTGTATGTGCAAGACGTACGAAAAGGGGTGCACAACTTCTCAAATTATGTGTCGACATACACGCTGAAGGTGATTTTAATAAAATCACCAGGCTTGGGGAAGGGATTCTGGACGCGGTTGTAGCTTTCTATCCACCCATGAACCATTCTTTTGCATCAACGTGGAAATACCCTGACTGTCCAGATTTGCCTTTTCCAAATTGTTCCATTGAGCACGAATATCAATCTAGATGCGAAAACTGCTACTTGTATTGGTTTGCAAGACGTCTTTTTCACATTACATAGGGTGTAATTTTATTTGTTTCTGTATTTAGAAATCCTTGAAAAGTTATAATTTTATAATTCAAGATGTGGATTTTAATTGATATTTATAAATCCATTCTAGAATAACATGTTTTACCCTCGGATTTTAGCATATAAAATCATGAAAATATAAGTAAACATCTATAGTAGAGAACATGCAGATTTGGGTAGACTAATGCCAGATATCAGACGCAGACTTTGCGAATCTGGATGCAGACTCTGCGATACTGACTATTTTATGATACCCACATCAATCTAAAGACTAACATAAAATAACGACGTACCATAACATAAGGACAAGTTATATTTCACATAAGCATATACTGCGCAAATTAAAAAAGTTATAAACCAAGATTTGTTTAAATAAACTTGGAACCGGAGATTTGTCTATCTTGTCAGGGTTACAGCAGAGTGATGCCAGAGTCAAGAAAATGGGTATGTTTTTCGATTGTGTCCTGAATTATGACATTTTGAGCACCTGTGCTGAATTTTTGGGCTACTCTGGAAAAGACTCTTTTTCATCTTTGGGGGTGGAGTACTCTGCGAAAGTTTAGCTTTCTTATTTGGTGTTTGAGTAGTCGGAGAATTACGAGGTCGTTTCCTTCTCACCTTTGGGGATGGAGTAGTGGGTGAAATATTATCGCTGAATGGAGTACTCTGCTTCATTTTCTTTGTGATGGATGGAGTCCTCTGTTTCATTTTCTTCGTTGTGTATTGAGTTCTCTGCTTCGTTTTTTGCTTTATGGATGGAGTACTCTGCGAAGGTTCTGTTTTCTTCTTCTTCCATTGATTACGCTTGAACCGCTTAACCTTTTCAATAACAGAAAGGTATCTCTTTGTCTTCGGTCTACCGGAAGGTACTTTTATGATTGGTGGCAGACATTGTTCACTAATTACGTGTGGTGGTAGAATCAAATCTTCGTCTACATGTTTTATAGCTTATGAGTACGTTGAATACAAGTAGCCCTTTGTGAAATAATCATCCACCAGGGTAGCTTCATCAGTTTTCTAACTTAATGCCGCTTTAATCGCGTGCTCACAAAAAATCTTCTCTACGTCATATTGTCTACAAGTATAAAGTCTCTGCAATTATAAATACAAAAGGAATCAAACTAGAGCAGATAAACATGGCAAGCGTTTCCTGAGACTAGCAGACTTTTTCAGGAAACGTTTTCTGAAATTGGCAGTGATAAAAAGCACAAAAACTTACATACCTCATGTAGTTCAACCATACAATCATAATCTCCACCTGTAACATGACTACAATTTGAATAAATATGATGAACATTTAAATTTTCCAAGCTACCATGTCTTTCATGCAGTAAGTTTTCAACGTTTGGGGGGAAATTTGTTTTTAATGAGGCAGCTTTGTCTCGCCTTTCCACAAACCACCTTGACAACAACTTTCTAATACCCTCCACAAAATGTTTAACAGGAAATGATCTATCTTCTTTAAACGCGGCATTAATGGATTATGCAATGTTGCTCGTCATTATACCAAATCTATCTCCTGGAAAATGTGCACAAGCCCATAATTGAAATTCCGCCTATTCCAAGTAAACTGCGAATTCACTATTCTGACAACGAATCACAGCAAACAATGTTTCAAAATCTACCGGTTGATATGCATGCAGCACGACACACCAAACTGAGCATTGCGTTCTTTTTTAACTTTAAGATAAGGTTATTTTTGACGTAATAGTAACATACTCCCCTATCAGCTGCGGAGAAAACCTTCTCAATGGCTTTGGCGATCGATAGATGACAGTCATAAATAATAGCCAAATTTTTATCATCAAGTATCACACCAAGCAACTGTGTAAAAAATCATTCCCATGAAGCATAATTCTTTGAGTCTACAATCCCAAAAACTATATGAAATATACTCGAATCTGCATCTTGACTTGCAGCTACTAGCATAACACCTCTGTACTTTCCGGTTAGATGTGCTCCATCTACCACAACAACCCTCCTCAAGAACTCAAATCCTTTGATGGAAGCACCAAACGCAATGAACAAATACTTAAACCTTTGTTTATCATCACGTTCAAACTTTGTAATCGTACCTGGATTGGCCTATTCTATTTTGTATAGATAGGAAGGTAAGTTCTGGTAACCCCTCTCAAAAGTGCCTCTGACCAACTCTCGTGCATATGCCAACGCTTTATACGCCTTCGTATAGTCTATGCCAAGACAATGTAGTGACTTAATACATTTCATTACATGCTTAGGCGTGATTCTTTTAAGACCATTACCACCACTAAACCTATAAACATACATCTTTCCAATAAATTTTGCATTAGCCTGTTGGTGACGAGAATACCTATAGACAGCAAAGCATGTATGAGCTTCTTTATATATCCAAACGAAAAATTCTGGAGATTCAAATAAAACTGACAAAGTCGACACACGAATCCTCCATGAATAATTAGGAACAAAACATTTTGCGATAAATAGTTTCTTCCTCGACGTGTTGATTTTGAAATCAAACTTCTCGATAACTAAAATCTTGCGTAATTGCATAATTAATGCATCTTTTTCATCAAATATTTCGCCAACCTTAATAGTTCCAGATTTCTTCATTGATAATTGCTTCGTACGCGTGTCATCGAATATATCGCAGAATAAAGGCGGCCTCTGCTATTGCTTTGCAGACTGTCGGCAGTCTCTGCTATTGTTCGGTGATGGCATCATATGCTCGTCTTTAACATTACCAACATCATCAAAATCGATACCACCATCCTCTTTGACATCACAAGCTTCATCTTTACCTGCATCTTCTGCTTTAATTCCATGGTTTCTTCTCCATGACATGCAAAGCCGGATAACCTCTTTTCCGCCATTGTGATAAAGTTTGCAAGTTGCCTATCGTTATTCAAGAAGATAGGAGCTGTGTCGTTAGGCATTTTCTCCATGATATGTGTAGGCAACTTATAAGCAATCTCGACTGTATTCATATGCGTTTCCAAGTTGTAATCTTCACAAACAATGCGGGGAAATTCCTCATACTTGACTTGTTCTTCAACCGCAAACAACTTTCTTCCTTTGCTTGAATCAACGTCGAAATTCCAACATATTTTTACATTCCATTGTCCAAAAATAGTCAACATATGCAACATTATTTGTAAAAGAGAAAATGTTCACTAGTAGATTAGCTGCAAAAGATCTGCAACACATTATCTTAGAAGATTTTTGGCAGAGCTCTACACTTTAGCAGAGTCTTTTACAAATAGCTCTGTCAAAGACGTACTCGAGCTCTAGACGTGGTGGTTTAGATAACTAGTGTAATGTTTTGAAGTGTTACCTATGTTCGTTCTTCCCGAAAATA
Source organism: Pseudoturritis turrita (assembly GCA_900406555.1). NCBI lineage: Eukaryota > Viridiplantae > Streptophyta > Magnoliopsida > Brassicales > Brassicaceae > Pseudoturritis > Pseudoturritis turrita. Next base: position 37,504 of record OVBL01000093.1, read on the forward strand.
TGCTCGCCTTCAATCCTTAGATTATCTTTGACCCGCAAATATTGTTAGATGTAAACGAAGATCGTCTTTCCAAAAAATGTACGTACTTTCATTCAAAATCGAAGGCTGTCAACAATCTTAAACACGGATTTCGCTTCCGTCTCTTGGAAAATATGAAATCTCCCTTTGAGGGTGAAATCGAAATAGTAGATCTATGTTTAAGGTGGGGTAGTTGAAAAAGTTTATAGCAAACTGAAAAAAGTAAGAAGTAATGACATTCTTGTTATTATTGTGAAAGAGATGGGTACATTGTAATTGACTTTAAAATCCGACCGTTTATACAATTTAGTTACGTTGCAAATGTCAAGCCATACCCTGCGAACAGTATGCTACCGTCTGACGAGCAATATATGCCTTAAGTCTACAAAAAAGCACACAAAATAACTGCCTTAAGGCTACACAATTGACACACTATATCTACCTTAAGTCTACAATTCACGCAGACTCTGCCAAAGCGTAAGGGTATTTTAGACATTTTTCAAAAAAGTGTACTAATTCTACAATTTTCCCTAGAAATGTACTCCGCTTGAAATTAAAGTCAAAAAACATACTATTCTAACAAATCTTCCCACCCCCCCCCCCCCCCCAAAACTTATTGTGTTGTAAATAAAATAAAAAACAAGAAACAAATTACTTTCTTTTTCAAAGTTTCGAATTAACGAAAACTAGATTTTGATCCACGCCAAGCGCGGGATTAAATGATTAAATAGGTTTACGAATATTTAAACGTGTATAACAAAACATATGATTTCTAATATCTATAAACGTATAAAATAATATATATTGTGTATAAATATAATAAAGTTAAATACTTTTGATCAAGCATATGTTAATGTCATTAGTTTTAATATTTTCTGTGTAAAATTAATTAAAAATATGCAAATGTTATTTATTTCAATATATTTGATTTAAGTGTAAAATTGATATTCATTTTTTTCCGTCTAAATTGATCTTCATAATAATAAAAAATTATTAATATATCATAAAAAAATTAAAATATTTTATTTTATTGGGCTTAAATTTGTAAAACATGTATTAATGAGCTTATGTTATAAAATTAATGAGAATATGTAGAGATTTCCACCATGGCATATATTTTTTTATTGAAATGTTTGATTGGTTAAAATTAAATGATGTGTCCCTTAAATTGCTCATTGAGTGACACATTGGATTTTTTCTCTAATATCTCCTTTATTAATATATATATATATATAGGATAGGTATTTAGTGCAAAGATTTCTCTAACGAGAGAGAGTGAGTGAGTGAGTGAAAGAGAGTGAGAGAGAGAGAGAAGAGGAAGTTGAGAGAGAAGAGGAAGTTGAGAGAGAAAAGCTTGAGCAAGAGGTTTCCAACGAGAGAGAATGGTCAAGAATCTTGATTTTCTTCGTTGCAAAAAAGAAAGGGAGAACGAAAGCTTCTTCAAGTTTCTTCAGGATGGAGAACATGGTAACTCTGTTTTAAACTCTTCATGTTCTCAAATTAGTGATTATTTGTTAGCTTTGTTTGGAAAGGTTGAATCTTTTGGTTCTCTGTTTCAATGGGTGTTAAACATTTTAATCTTTTAGTTGTGTGTTTGAAAAGTTGAATCTTTGGGTTCTCTGTTGGAACTCAAAAAGCTCACTCGTTTTTTATCTTTTAGTGTTATGCTTGAGTAGTTGAATCTTGTTAGCTTTGTTTTAAAGGTGGAATCTTTTTCCTTCTCTGTCTTTATGGGTCTCAAAAAAACTAATGAAGTTTCTTAGTTGAGAACAATAACATGGCTTCTTTGTTGCTTGTCTTTGTGAATGTGAGGATCTATGCTTTTGTTTTCCATCCTTGTTTCTTCTGGATAAGATCTGTCCTCTGTTCTTTTGCAATGCTGCATTTCAAAACCGTATAACACAAGAACTTGAGATTATAAAGAACTTCACTTCTTTATTAGATTTAGAAACTATAACTCAAAACTAAATCAACTCTCTCAAAAGTTTCAAGGAACATCTCTCCATTGAGCTTCATATTTATAGGATTAAGCTACTCCTTAACCTATTAGGATTACAAACCATAATTAGATAATTTCCTTATTTGTAACTCCTATTTTCTATTTCTCTAACTCTCCTAGAATCTTCTCATTCTAAGATAGCTTGTTCTTCAAGTCTTGGAATTATCCAACATCCACCCCGTAATTCCAACTTGAATTCCGGTAACTCCTATTGCTTGAACTCCCATTAAACTCCTCATCTCTTTGAACTTGATTCGAGCTAATGGCTTAGTGAGTATGTCTGCCTTCTGCTCCACGCCTGGTACATGTTCGACTTCAACTTGCTCTTTCTCCACACATTCACGAATGAAATGATAATTCTTGAGTATGTGTTTACTTCTTCCATGAAATACCGGATTCTTAGTAAGAGCTATGGCCGATTTATTATCAATCCTAAGTATGACCTTCTCGTCTATACTTAATATCTCGTTCTTCAATTCCTTAAGCCATATAGCTTGCTTTGCGGCTTCTGTAGCAGCCATAAACTCCGCTTCGCAAGAGGACAATGCGACGGTGGGTTATTTTGTGACGTCCATGTGATTGGTGATGAACCAAGATAGAAAACATGGCCTGAAGTGCTCCTCCCATCATCTATATCAATATTATGGCTACTATCACTATACCCGATGATCTCCCTTGACTTGTCTCTTTCGAAAAATAGACCCAAGTTAGTAGTTCCTCTCACATATCTAAGAACATGTTTTAGAGCTTGTCCATGGCACTCTCTCGGGCTTTGCATATATCGACTTAAGACTCCAACGGAATATGCCAAATCAGGTCTTGTGTGAAGTAAATACCTTAGACAACCAATGGCTCTTCTATATTCGGTGGCATTTATCTCCGGTTCCTCCTCTGCCTTTGATAATTTTGTGTTTGACTCCATTGGAACATGAGTCAAGTTACACGATTCCATCTTGGTATCAACTAGGATTCCTTGAGCATAACCTTCTTGCTTTATTTGAATTCCTTTAGCTCCTTGAATTACCTCTATACCAAGGTAATATGTCAACTTACCAAGATCCGACATCTCAAATTCTCTCGACATATCACTCTTGAACCGATCAATTATTTTCCGTGATGTTCCTATTACAAACAAGTCATCAACATATATTGCCACGATTAGAAGTTCCTTCTCTTCATTCTTTAGATACACAGTTGGCTCCTTCACACATCTCTTAAAGCTCATCTCCTTTAAGACATGATCAAGTTTTAGATTCCATACTCTAGGTGCTTGTCGTAGACCGTATAAAGCTTTACGAAGTTTGTAAACTCGATTTTCTTCTCCTCTCTTTACAAATTCTTCAGGTTGGCTTACATAGACTACCTCATTAAGATCTCCATTTAAGAAAGCCGTCTTAACATCTAAATGATGTATCTCCCAACCTCCTGCTGCTGCAAGTGCTATGAGAAAACGTATAGTTTCGATTCGAGCTACTGGTGCAAATACCTCTTCAAAATCTATACCTTGTCGTTGTACATAACCTTTTGCCACAAGTCTCGCTTTATACTTACTCACTGAGCCATCTGCTTTCTTCTTGATCTTGTAAATCCACTTCAAACCTATGGGTTCTACTCCATTCGGTTTTTCAACAAGCTCCCATGTATTGTTCTTCACAATTGAATCCAACTCATCTGTCATAGCTTCAATCCATTCTTGTAGATTCATAGCCTCTAGATAATTCTCTGGCTCTCCATCAATTGTTAGCAAAAGTTTCTCACCTTCTAGTTCAGCTAGGAGTATATATAGTTCTCAAGATACTTTGGTGTGTTGATAACACGACCATACCTAGTCACGACTTGTTGATTTTCAGCTCCTCCATGACCGTTATCACCATTCACCTCTTCTCCTTCGCTTTGATTCTCATTCTCAAGAGCTTCTGGTTCGAGATAAGTATCATCGTTGTCTTGAGTATTACTGTATTCACCTCCATCTTCTATAACAACTCCATGAGATACTTTGAACATGCCTGGTTCTCCGTTAGTTTGTGTTGTTGTTGATGACCAACCCCAAGCCTTTTTTTCATCAAAAATCACGTCTCTGCTTATAATCACTTTTCTCGTGATTGGATCATAGAGTCGGTATGCTTTGGAACCCGGTTCTGTTCCAAGGTTGATTACTCTTCTTGACGGATATTCTAGCTTGTTAAGATGTGGTTTTGTGTTCTTTGCATAAGCAACACACCCAAAAACTCTTAAGTGATTAATGTTAGGCTTCTTGGACATAAAACTTTCATACGGAGTCTGGCCGATTAGAGCTTTTGTGGGAACTCTATTGATGATATAGGTTGAGTGACGTACAGCTTCTCCCCACATGTCATTCGGAATCTTCATGGCTTTCATTATACTTCTTGTCATCTCCATCAAAGTCTGATTTCTTCTTTCGACTACACCGTTCTGTTGGGGTGTGTACGGTGCAGTTAAATGTCTAGTAACTCCGTTCCCTTCGCAAAACGAGTTAAGCTCAGCTGATGTAAACTCTCCTCCTCTATCGGTGCGTAAGGTTTTAATATTTCGTCCAGTTTGAATCTCCACAAATTCTTTAAACCTTTTGAACCGATCGAATGTCTCACACTTCTCCTTTAATAACATGGTCCACATGTATCTTGAATAATCATCTATCAAGACAAAAACATACCCATTGTTCGATGGTGTTGGTGGTGAGATTGGTCCACATAAATCTCCATGGATTAGTTCCAAAACTCGTCTTGCACGGAACGTAGTCTTGACGGGAAACGAGTTTCTTGTTTTTTTTCCGGCTATACAAGCATCACACACGTTCTTCTCGTGTAACACTTGCGGTATTCCTACAACCATCTCTTTCTTAACCATGTTATTCATAATATCAACACTTATATGTCCTAGCCGAGCATGCCATGTCCATGTGTTGTCATCTTGAACTTGTAAACACTTAGGATAGCAAATTTCTATTGGTGTTTTATAAAGACGATTGGATGACCTTATGACTTGTACTAGCAATTTTCCATTAGAGTCCTTTAGTGTAAGAACATCTCCTTTCATATACACTTCACACCCATTCTCTGTGGTGTGTCCAAAGCTGATTATGTTGTGTTTTAAATCAGGTATACAGTAGATATCTTTGAGCGCTTTCTTCTCACCATTTTTTCCTACAAAGATTATCAAACCCTTTCCAATAATATCAACATATGAACCATCACCAAACTTCACTTTCCCTTTGATTGTCTCATCCAAACTTGAAAAGAAATCTTTGTTCCCTGTCATCTTTGTTCCCTGTCATATGATTGCTAGCTCCATTATCTAAGTACCAAGCTTCACTTACTTCACCTTGATTGGTACTATAACTCTTAGGAAACACTTTATCTTCATTTAGGAACACCACTTCGTGTACGTATAGTGCGTCTGCTTCTTGTGTTTCGTTTAGATTTGTCTCTTGATGTTCTGTTGCTCTATCAGGGCATCTTGAAACATAATGACCAGGCTTGTCACATCTCCAACACACTACTTTGGACCGATCTTTTGTTTGTTGCTGGTTATAGTTTGTGTTATCTCCTCCTCTGTTTCGGCCGTTGAACCTTCCTCATCCCCTGCCTCTATCGGAGCCAACACTTCCTTGATTACCTCTTCCATAACCACCACGACTGTTTTCGCCTCTAAAACTTCCTCTAGCTCCTCCTCGGTAAGTTCCGTAACCTCCACGGTTATTGGTGGAATTAGAAAACATAAGTTTCCCTTGATCATCCGAATGGTTTCCTTCTCCTACACGCTCTTCATACGCTTTTATCCTCCCAACTATGTCTTCAAATCCAGTTTGATTTAGATCCAAGACTTGTTCAAGAGATGCTACGATTTGTATGAATTTGTGTCTAGGAAGACCCGTCAAAAACTTCTTCACAAGTTTTGTTTCATCGATGATTTCTCCGAGGGAACAAGACTGAGCTGCAATACTTGAAATTTTACCAACAAAATCATCAACCGTATCATTATCTCCTATCTTTAATCTATCTAGTTCAGCCATTAATGTTTGCAATCTAGCTTCTTTCACCCGGTCTGCTCCCTGGTGACGTGATTTAATTGCATCCCACAACTTCTTTGCGGAATTTTGCTCTCCAACTTGTAGTATGAGTGCCTCAGGGATAGATTGAAACAATAGTGCTGTCACCACATCGTTCTTCTTTTGATCCTTTGATCCAGGATCTATCGTATCCCATACGTCGCTTTCTCGAAGACTAACTTTCATTCTCATCGCCCAAACCGTGTAATTCATCGAGGTTAGCATTGGACAATGTATAGATGGAGTTCCAAGGTCCTTCGAACGCTGCGGTGTTTGTGTTGTCTCGTCCCCCATACTCGGTTACGTAAACACAACACACGCCTTGATTAAATCTCTTCCTTGAAGCTCTGATACCAATTCAAAACCGTATAACACAAGAACTTGAGATTATAAAGAACTTCACTTCTTTATTAGATTTAGAAACTATAACTCAAAACTAAATCAACTCTCTCAAAAGTTTCAAGGAACATCTCTCCATTGAGCTTCATATTTATAGGATTAAGCTACTCCTTAACCTATTAGGATTAAGCTACTCCTTAACCTATTAGGATTACAAACCATAATTAGATCATTTCCTTATTTGTAACTCCTATTTTCTATTTCTCTAACTCTCCTAGAATCTTCTCATTCTAAGATAGCTTGTTCTTCAAGTCTTGGAATTATCCAACAGCGTTGGGGTTTCTCATTTGTGTGTGATGAAAAATTCACTGATGTTCCTCATCTTATTTGTATGACCACAAAGAGCAATCCCTCTCGACTTTGTGAGAAGCTTGTCCGACAATGACCTCTCCCGGAAAATGAAGATAAGAGCAGAATGGGGAAGGTCGTGGGAAGTAGAAATCTCCAAAAACCCGAGATTCTACTTCATGGAGAAGGCTGGATGGGAAAAGTTTGTTATGGAAAAGTTACTTACCTTCACTCACAAAGGAAAGATGCGTTTCCATTTGAACATCTTCAACAAAGATGGCAAGGAGATGCTCAAACCTCGTCAATCCGCAGCCTTCTTGGCTTCTTCGAGTAAGAGTAAGATTTGCTTTTCTGATTATGAAATAGTGAACCGGATAAGGACAATTGTTGAAGGCCCAAAGACTATATAGGCCCATATATGTTGATATCGTCTTGTTCCTGACACCTCGTCGTCGTAGATACGATCTGAGAGTTGTACATATCGGCGTAGGATATTTGTGGAAATGTTAAATTACTTTTTCTAAACGAATTACTGACCATATATTTTTTTATACTACAAAGTATAAAAATGTTCTAAGAGAAGTCTCATTATGGTGTTTTGTTTCAACTACTATATAATTTTTTTTGGAATAGATTTAGTTTAAATAATATCTTATCATTCTCTTGCTCCAATGATATGTTGTTTTAAAAAAAAGTAGATGATAAATAAATCAAACACTAAGTTTTATACATAATATATATAGGGAAATTTCCATAATTTACCATTTTAATACACAAACTTTTTTTACTCTCAGAAAAATACATCACCTAATTTTATTTTCCATTATAATTCATCAACTTTTAATTTGTATCCATAAAACAACACGGATTTAACGGAAAACTTACACCATTAACCATTTTTTAGAGTTTGATTTATCATCTATTTTTTTTTAAACGACATATCATTGGTGAAAGATAATGATAACATATTATTTAAACTAAATCTTAGGACTGGATAAATAATCAGAACTGTAGAACAAAACCGAAACCGATGCAAAATTACCCAACAACCCGAACTGATTTTTCAAAATACTCGAATGGATCCTATATGTCTAAAACCGAAGAAACCCGAATCGAACCGAACAGAACGGAACTGAGAACCGAATGGGTACCTGAAATATCCAAAACAGAAATTAACCCACATATATTTTGGTTCTATGTTGGGTATATTCGGGTAGTTCAAGTAAATTTATAATTTTTACTTTATAATTTTTTCGATTAATTCGGTTAGTTCAAATATTTTTGGGTATTTCCGGATAGTTCGAATAAAAACAACTAATTGAAATGTATTATTTCAATTTTTATAGATTTATTATTATTATTTTCGGATATTTTTGTTATTTTCAGGTATTTTTTTGTATTTTCGGGTAGTAATAACGGAACAAAACAGAACCCGAAATATTTTTCAGGCAATTACCGGTTCTCAAAATTAAAAATAGAATTGACCTAGAACCGATTGAAACCAAACCAAAACCGATCTGAAACTGTTATGATCCTAAATCCTTCTACCCAAAAGACACGGAATCGAATCAAATACCCAAATACGTAGTCCTGCTAACTCTGTTCCAAAAAAAAAATGTAGTAGTTGAAACAAAATCGAGAATGAAACTCTTTTAGAACATTTTTATATTAAAAAAAAATACATGGTTAATAGTTCGTTTAGTAAAAAGTAATTTAATATTTCCACAAATATCTACTTAAATTATAGAATTGTTATAGATATGCTATTGACATAAACTATCTGTTAACAACAGATATAAAAATTTGATAACAGACTATCTTTATTAAAGACACTAAAATTGTTATTCTATGAATATTGATTCAGAAAGTAACTGATTATAATATCATGTATTTTATTATGAAAATTATAAATAATAAGAAATTAAGTGATAAAATATTTATATGAGTTTTCATTTTTTTTTTAAATTGTTTCATAAATTGTTTTTTTGTTAATCAGTAGATCTATATATATATGAGTAACAAAATAATAAAAGTAAACATAATTCAAATAGGAATAATAAAAACAAAAAAATATTAAAAAAAATATGCTAAATAAATAACTATTTAGACTACTCTGTCGGTAGTTTCGCATCGGCATTTTGAATCTTATTTATTACTTTTATGAGTGATCTGATTTTTTTTCTTCTGTTTATTTTTTTTATTGAAATAGTTTTTCTATTTAAAAAAAATGTAATACCATTATATTTTTAAATTAAATTACAAAAATTAATTAATTTTTTATAATTTTTTTTGCTAATAATTTAGATTCCGAATAAGTCTTTATTATAAAAAATCAGATGCGTCAACTTTGTAACTAACATGATTGCGACACGTGTCAACTAGTCGATCAGATTTCGGCATATGTAAAAAAAAATTCCAATTAGATTTTGATACGTATCACAATTTTTTATTTATTTAAAAAATCTAATAATACGAGCAAAATCAAAAATCTAATACCATCATAAATTGTAATATATTGGGAGTTTTTTTTTTTTTCCTTACCATTATGTGGATGCAGTAAAGTTTATAAAATTGATGTTTGAGAAAAAAAAAATTATATTGAAAGTTTTTCATGTTGTAAAAATTATAGAAAATAAGAAATTAAGTGATGAAATACTTATAATTTTTTTTCATTAAATTTTTAACAAAAATTGTTTCATAAATTTTCTTTTATAAATCAGTGTTTACACTACTCTCTCGGTGGTTTTGCATCGGCATTCTGAATCTTATTTATTACTTTTATGAGTTATTTAATTTTTTTTCTTCAGTTTTTTTTTCATTTTGAAAAAACGTAATACCATCATATTTTTGAATTAAATTACAAAAGTAAATTAATTTTTTATAATTTTTTTCTTAATAATTTAGATTCCGGTAAGATTTTATTATTAAAAAATGATGCGTCAACTTTGTAACTAATATGATTGCGACACGTGTCAACCAGTCGATCAGATTTTGACATATATAAAAAAGAGTCCAATTAGATTTTGACATATATCACAATTTTTTTATTTATTTAAAAAAATCTAATAACACAAGCAAAATCAAAAACTTAATACCTCTATAAATTGTAATTTATTGTGAGTTTTTTGTTTTGCTTTACCATTATGTGGACGCGGTAAAATTTACAAAATTGATGTTTGAGAAAAAAAAATATATCGAAATTTTTTCATGTTGTGAAAATTATATAAACTAAAAAATTAAGTGATGAAAAACTTATAATTCGTTTTTCATCAAAAGAAATCTAATATGTCGATTTAAAAAAGGAAAATAAAATTCAAATATGATTAAAAATGAATAAATCTAATTAAAATATCAATATGAGAATCAATTCGTCAAGATTTTGAAATAATATTTGTAACTACAAATAAAAATTAAACATAATTCAAATAATAAATAAAGCTAATTATTTGGGAAAATATAACAAAAAATATTCTAAAATAAAATAATATAAGAAAAATAGGAGAATAAAATGAATAACTAAGTGTTACGCTTTTCTATCAGTGGTTTTACATCAATTTTTCAATCTTATTTTATTTATTTTCATGGATGATCATATTTTTTTCCATTTTTTCGTGTTTTTTTTTCACGGGTTATAAAATTTGAAAGAGTAACAATGATTCAAATGGAAATATGATAATCAATTCATCAAAATTTTGCAAAAAATAGTTGACTGAGTAGAAAATAGTAAAAACTAAACCTAATTCAAATAGAAATATGAAAAACTAATTATTTTATAATATGTTGTATAATTAAAGTGGAAATAAAATAATAAAAGAATCAAAATAAATAAATAAGTGTTAGACTTCTCAATTAATGGTTTCATATTAGAGTTTTCAATTTTTTACTGGTGATCTGGTTTTGTTTACTATTTTTCGTGTTTAGTTTTTTCATAGATTATAAAATAATAAATTATAAACCCACATATATGCGGGTCCTAAATCTAGTAATATAATAAAACCTATATAAAAAATAGTATGAAAAACCATGAGAACATGTAAAACAACATGTTATTTTTAGTGGTTTAAAACAACGTGTTGTTTATTGTGGTTGAAAACAACATGTTGTTTTCAGTGGTTTAAAACAACATGTTGTTTAACATTTGAGATCCTCAAAGTTTTAGAGCCCTAATATGATAAAATCTACATTGGATCAACATATATTTTCGAATTTGAGGTTTTTTCAGCAAAAAATGATGCAAAATTGGGGATTGCAGGCTATGATTATGGTAAATAAGCTTAATTTCATAACGTTGGTTTGCCTCAAAAAAGTTTTTAGTGCATAAGAAAAGAATATTGTGTGATTTAGTGGAACAATTTTTTAAATAGTTTTTTGAAGAATATATTCGATGGGTAGGTATAGAAAGAATATTGTGTGATTTAGTGGAACGATTTAATAAATAGTTTTTTGAAGAGTATATTTGATGGGTACGTATAGAAATAATATTGTGTGATTTAGTGGAATGGTTTGATAAATAGTTTTTTGAAAAGTATATTCGATGGATAGGTATAGAAAGAACATTGTGTGATTTAGTGGAACGATTTGATAAATAGTTTTTTGAATAGTATATTCGATGGGTAGGTATAGAAAGAATATTGTGTGATTTAGTGGAATGATTTGATAAATAGTTTTTGAAAAGTATATTCGATGGGTAGGTATAGAAAGAATATTGTGTGATTTAGTGTAACGATTTGATAAATAGTTTTTTGAAGAGTATATTCGATGGGTAGGTATAGAAAGAATATTCTGATCTTTAATTCTTTAGCTGGTCCATGAATGAATGATTTGATATCCTTTTAATAATACATTACTGTTGGCCTTTTGTGATATACGTATTTGTTTATTGAATTTTCTTTCATCAAAGACGACACCGAAACCTCATTTCATTTTCTCACACATTCCAAATCTCTTGTTCTCACCAAATCTCCCAAACCTAACCGTGAGAGTGTCTCTGATCATCCAATTGAATCTCTCAGAAAACATTTGGTCGTCAATTCGCTTCAAGAACAAGGCTATCACCTCTCCTTGCGCGGATTTCACACTATGGTCAAATGAAGAAGGCAACTGTGATGAAAAATTTGATGTACAACAGAGATTGTGGATTTTCTCAATCCCCAACCAAGTTTGTTCATAAGGATGCGCTTATCTCTCTTTCAAACAAGACCGCATCCGGATTTGTTGGAGTTACATACTACATGGTGGCTGGATGGACTAGAGAGAATCCAAATATTGGAAACAGAGATGGATGAAATGAAAGATCAGATGCTACAGAAAATCAACAAATTGGAAATAGAAGTTGGTGATCTCAAGGAGTCAAAATCATCATCTTGGTTCAGGTTATTTTATTGTCTTTGTTATTTTTGTCAGAATTTTCTTCTCTTTGTTTATTTATGCATCCTCATCGTCTCTTTTGTTTGCTATTTTGTTTTGAAGACATGGCTTTTGTTATTGTTTTTGATCTTGTTGATACCTATGATCGTTTCTACATTACTGGAATCCATTTTTTGGTGTGGAGTCTCCCATGGTGTTTTCCCAATTGATTGTGTTCTATGATTTCATAAGATATGCTACCACATGGTATTCCTGAGATTTGCTTATATTGCAATTGGAATTTAAGCATAGAGAAGAGACATATTTGCTTGATCATTTTGTGTACCTGAATTATTAGATATGTCTAGCTTGAATCAAAACTTCACAAACCATGTGGTAGCAGTGGAAGGGTTCTTGTGTTTCCAGATTTGAGTCAAGTTAGATCCTAATCTTTTTGGTTTTTCTAAATTTGTATGCTGGTTTTGGATCATTGACCGAGTGTTGGACTAAAATTTTGTAATGTTTACTTTTTGATCCTTCTTAGCAATCAGAAGAGAAATTTATTGTTCCTCTGTTATGGTCATTATGGATTTGGTTTTTTTGCATATGGACTTTGTTCCTTGTCTCGTTTTCAACATTTAGGAGATCAGAAGGATATGAAGTCTACCAGAGGTTTCCGGAGGGACTACATGAGAAGTTGACCGACATATTCATCGATACTTAGAGAAGTGATGTGCTTTCAGACACTCTTTAGGTTTCTCAGGCAAACATTTTGGTGGGAAGTTCGGTCAGCTCTTCCATTGAAACAAGTCTACTGAACGCATCCGGGTATCAAGACTCATTTGCTGCACATAATTCGGTGCCACTTGCTGAAACTTATCAGATGATACTCAAGTAAGCTTTCTTGAAGCTATTCCAGTCCCTGATGCAATGAATCTTGATGAATCAAAACTTTCAAAGCTTCAGGCAAGTTGTCCAGAGCAATCTGTTAAAGCTGATGGTGCTTTTACTGGACTTAACCCTGAGTAAATCAAGAACAGTGGTGATCATAAGCAAGCAGTTAGTGAAGCTTCATATTGTTGTTTTTGTCATATGCTACTGATTGGTGGATAATTTAAAGAAAATTTGCTTTAAATTTGCTTTCGATCTACTCTAAATTATATTCAGGAACCAAAATATTTTTAGTAACTAGGGAGGCTTTACTTCAGTATAATTCTGGGAGATGATGTGCAAACTCCGGTTTCCTTGTTTGTGCTATAGCCAGTTTGATGCAGACAAAAGGCATTGGCAGTAGCGTTGTGCAGATTCTTCTCGCCTTTTCTGGTTTTGACATCTTACATTCTCTTTTTGGTAAAAATTGAAGAGTCATCTCGGATTTGCAGAGGTCCGAAATTTGATTCATATTGTTGTTTTTGTCATATGCTACTGATTAGTGGATAATCTCAAAAGAGCATCCCCTAGTATATGTGTTTTCATCAAGATTTTGATTCTTGAATGCATGATGAAAATATGAATCAAAGTGGATGCATCACCATATCCAAACTTGTAAATATAACTATTCTCTGCGTCGAGTGGTACCTTCACTTTGGGAAAAAATGGCTCAGGATATGAACACCACCATGAACAAGGTAAGATTCATGCAACAAGAACACAAAGGAATATGCAACAGGAGAAATCATTTCATATAACCAATAAAGTGGCACCGGTCAGTCCATTCTGACATGTGATAGGTTATTGCTCTTACCTGATCAGTTGCAGCAGCTACATCAAAGCCTTAAAAAAGCCAGTAATTAAAGAGCCTTGTGAAACGGCAATGCCATTTTGCAGGAGGAGTCATTGGAGCGTCTTTGACAACGGAAATGTTTGTTTGGTCTTGCTCTGGACCGATTTCCTCATCAATAACCGTATGCATTCTCAAGGCAATACGGTTATTTCCAGCTGCTGTTCTGACTGAAGACGCAGCAGTTCCCGAAGAGGGGCAAAAGAATCAGATATGCTTGGTAAAGCGAAATATGCTAAAGCAAAATACAGGCACGATGAATCAATCAAGCTACTGTGTAACTAGGCAGACTTTACTTGACTATTATTTTGAGGGAGATGATGTCCGAGAATGATGGTGCAGTGCCGTGACCAGTTGATAAGACTGGCTGCCCACACCAGAAATCCGTGCATGTGCAGATTCCATGTCCTTTTCAAACTCAAGTTCATCCATTGAAAGGGATCTTGCATCGATATTTGAGATGAAAGGTTTCACAGAAAGTATGTTTGTGAAGAAGTACGCAGCTTCACCGACCAGTTTAGATTCACACCTGTATCTTTGTATGTACAACAAGTTTGAGCGAAGTTGTGGAGGGTTAGCCTGCGGAAAGAAAGTATAGAATGAGCACTTGTAGATGTCAATACACAATTCAAACATAAACATTCACTACAAAAATATGACATCAGGACCAGCATGTATATTTTGTTCAATCATTCAAACACTTTTCTCCATACCTTTATTGTAACATAATATCAAAACAGGAAGAACTTCTTCCGCTCCAGGTGCATTCTCATTTGAAGCATTTAGTAGTAAGTTATTTATGACTTTGCAGTAGCTAAGGATACACACAAGCTTATGACGAGGAGCTTTGTACATGTTTATTTTCTAGAGCTCTTTTGAGCTAGCAAATAGGAACATCAACAACAAGAGGGTACACTTTAGAGAGCTAGCTTTGAGTAGAATGGTGTACCAGCCATGATGTTTCATTTTGAAAAAGTGGTTGTATATCCAAATGCTCAGGAGAAATGAATCGTTGAACCAGTGACATGTCCTAAAAGAGTTGCTCATCAGATATAACATCCTTGGCTTTTGAAGAAAATACCTTGGGTAAATAGCTTTGTCATGACACACTTGTCTAGGCAATGGCTAAGACACGAAGCTGCAAACAATCCAGGCAGAAAATTAAATCAAACAAGAAGAAAAGAAGACAGATACTCGCACTATCCTCAGAACAACCAGACCAAAGTGGATGAGCCCTTAAAGCAGCTTCCATCTTGGAAAAAAAAACTTGTGAAGAATCAGATATGGTTGGTGAATCAAGCGGTTGCAGGTCAAGAACATTAAACTGAAAAATCCAAAGAAAAGGGAGCATAACAATATCCAAGACAACACACACAGAAAATAACAAAGCCAACCAGACTTGTCAACAACATAGCTTAATACAAGGAACTAAAAATAAAATCATAAACAAAAGAGGCATCGCATCCACAGAAGATGATCATCTTCTTCAATCACTGGTATGACGGGAGAAGAGTGCCTTGTTCTCGTCATGTTTAAGGTATTGTATTATGCTTTTGTCCCCTTCTTTGCACCTCTCGTCGTGCTTCTTTATATTTCCTTTGATCTCCTGAATTCCAGCCATCATCATCTGGAACATGAGAGAATCCTAATTACAAATCTAACTCAAAGCACTATTACAAATCTAAATCAAAACAAACCATTCTTAATTACCTCTTCACCTTCTTTGTTGCCTTTTGTAAGAGTGGGCAATATCGCAGCAGTTGTCATAGCAAAAAAAAGGATAAACATAATAATCTCAATGTTCATCACTGATCCTTTTACCACATACCAAATCTGAATCCACCGTATCCACAAGCACATGCAACTACTCCGTATGTGGTTGTCTTCACCACCATAGTCATGAATCCCTTGACCAAACTGGGAGATTTCTTAATCGACGTAGAGGAATTTCCCCCGCTGCGAGCATACTGCATTTAAACGAGAATACTAGATGGGAAAAGGGAATTCATTCACATAATTTGCTAATTTTGATTCGATTACCTTTGGAAACGTGGATTTAGGATGCGCATCATCTTCTCAAACTGCTAGTAGTGTTGTGAATAATTTCCAAAGTAAAGGTATCACTCGACGCAGTGATGCATTCATAATTTAGCATCCTTAGCATACATTTTTCTTAGCTTTTATAGTCATTAGACTTATATTTTGCAAATTTCTCCTCATTTTGAGTCTCATATAGAATATGTTAAGTCCTAGAGTCATAGGCTTCATATTATGTATTTGCATTGCATTTATAGTCTTTTTAGGTACAATGAAGGCTAAGGAGTTGGAGGAACCAAATGAAGTTGGAAGAACATGAAGGAGAGCGAAGAAAACACAAGAATACAAAAAGATATGCAGAAAAAAATCCAAATCGGCTCAAAGATCATCTCTGTTGAAGGCCTTCCTTGATCAGATTAATCTGAAATTTTGTAGGGAGATAGAAAATTGAGTTAGCTTTCCAATGGAAATGGTTTCAAGTCATTCGGAGCCATATCGCGAAAGTTATCATCGATTTACTGGACACATATCACCAGATCGATCGATCTGATGCTCGATCTGCACTATTTTTTGGTTGACTTTATGTTGACTTTGACTCTTTAACCTCTTGTTTTACCTAGATATTTTTCTTAGTATAAATACCCTCTTAAGCATTGTAAAACCTAAGTTTTCTTCTGATTTTGCTCTTGCCTCTTTGACCTCAAACTCTTCCTTATGATATTTTGTTTGGATCTTTGCTATTTTCACCATAATTAGTGAATTTTTCTTCATCTATCTCCATTTCTACTTTTATTATGTACTTATCTTTGATTATCTTTGTGTTTTGCATGATGGTTAGTGAGTAGTCTTTCAATGGGTTTTTGGGCTTAGTAGATGAGGGATGTTTGATGGATGATTACTGATGTCTAGGCTTAGATTCTTATGATTTCTAAAGTTTAGGATGTTCTTAATGCTAGAATTGATTTGATCATTCAAATTCTAGATCATGGACATTTTATGTCCGGAAGGTGTTTGATAAAATGTCTTGGAGAATCCTAACCTTGCTTTTCACTCTTAACCAATGGGAATTGATGCTTAAGGTGATTAGTGGCTTTATGAACTTATGTTTAATGATTATTGATCATTTGATTGCAATTGGAAAATTAGCTTAATTGAATGGTTAATGAATGGATTAGTATCATGGGAGTGGATTAGTCTATTTGTGTGATTCATGTCATAGAATTGAGTTTGAATTGTTAGTCATAGCATCATTAGTCATCCCAAGTCAAATGCTTTGCCCAAAGCCCATGTTTTCCATATTTGATCAAGTTATTGTTTGTTGACTTTTTATAGACTTTACATTTTGATTTTTTTTATGCTCAAATTATCTTGCTTTGATCTTGTTTAGTGTTTGTGTACTTATTTGGTTTGGTTTGCTTTCCATTTGCATTATATATTCGTTTGTATCACTTAGTTTTGGAATTAGGACTTTTAAAGTCCAAAACACAACCTCAAGTTGCTTTAGCTTATTCGAATATTTGGATTCTTAGTGTAGCTATTCTAATCTCCCTTGGTTCGACCCTATGCTATGCTACAATAATTAGAGTGTGTTGTTAGCTAAGTCTAGGTACAAATACAATTTGACACACATCACGCAGGAATAGTTATATTTACAAGTTTGGATATTGTGATGCAGGCCACTTTGATTCATACTTTCATCATGCATTCAAGAATCAAAATCTTGATGAAAACACATATACTAGGGGATGCTCTTTTGAGATTATCCACCAATCAGTAGCATATGACAAAAACAACAATATGAATCAAATTTCGGACCTCTACAACTCTGAGATGACTCTTCTATTTTTACCAAAAAGAGAATGTAAGATGTCAAAACCAGAAAAGGCGAGAAAAATATGCACAACGCTACTGCCAATGCCTTTTGTCTGCATCAAACTGGCTATAGCACAAACAAGGAAACCGGAGTTTGCACATCATCTCCCAGAATTATACTGAAGTAAAGTCTCCCTAGTTACTAAAAACATTTTGGTTCCTGAATATAATTTAGAGTAGATAGAAAGCAAATTTTCTTTAAATTATCCACCAATCAGTAGCATATGACAAAAACAACAATATGGACTGCTTGCTTAGGATCACCACTGTTCTTGATTTACTCAGGGTTAAGTCCAGTAAAAGCACCATCATCTTTAACATATTGCTCTAGACAACTTGCCTGAAGCTTTGAAAGTTTTGATCATCAAGATTCATTGCATCAGGGACTGGAACAGCTTCAAGAAAGCTTACTTGAGTATCATCTGATAAGTTTCAGCAAGTGGCACCGAATCATGTGCATCAAATGGGTCTTGATACCCAGATGCTTTTAGTAGACTTGTTTCAACGGAAGAGCTGGCCGAACTTTCCACCAAAATGTTTGCCTGAGAAACCAAAAGAGTGTCTGAAAGCACATCACTTCTCTAAGTACCGATGAATCTGTCGGTCAGCTTCTCATGTAATCCCTCCGGAAACCTCTGGTAGACTTCATATCCTTCTGATCTCCTAAATGTTGAAAACAAGACAAGGAACAAAGTCCATATGCAAAAAAACCAAATCCATAATGACCCATAACAGAGGAACAATAAATTTCTCTTTTAATTGCTAAGAAGGATCAAAAAGTAAACATTACAGAATTTTAGTCCAACACTCGGTCAATGATCCAAAACCAGCATACAAATTTAGAAAAACCAAAAAGATTAGGATCTAACTTGACTCAAATCTGGAAACACAAGAACCCTTCCACTGCTACCACATGGTTTGTGTAGTTTTGAGTCAAGTTAGGCATATCTAATAATTCAGGTACACAAAATGATCAAGCAAATATGTCTCTTCTCTATGCTAAAATTCCAATTGCAATCTAAGCAAATCTTAGGAATACCATGTGGTAGCATATCTTATGAAACCATAGAACACAATCAATGGGAAAAAAACCATGGGAGACTCCACACCAAAAACTGGATTCTATTAATGTAGAAATGATCATAGGTATCAACAAGAACAAAACAATAACAAAAGCTATGTCTTCAAAACAAAATAGCAAACAAAAGAGAGGATGAGGATGCATAAATAAACAAAGAGAAGAAAATTCTGACAAAAAATAACAAAGAGGAGAAAATAACCTGAACCAAGATGATGATTTTGACTCCTTGAGATCACCAACTTCCATTTCCAATTTGTTGATTTTCTGTAGCATCTGATCTTTCATTTCATCCCTCTCTGTTTCCAATATTTGGATTCTCTCTAGCCCATCCAGCTACCATGTAGTATGTAACTCCAACAAATCCGGATCCGGTCTTGTTTGAAAGAGAGATAAGCGCATCCTTATGAACAAACTTGGTTGGGGCTTGAGAAAATCCACAATATTTGTTGTACAGCAAATTTTTCATCACAGTTGCCTTCTTCGTTTTACCAGAGTGTGAAATCCGCGCAAGAAGAGATGATAGCCTTGTTCTTGAAGCGAATTGAGACGACCAAATGTTTCTGAGACATTCAATTGGATGATCAGAGACACTCTCACGGTTAGGTTTAGGAGATTTGGTGAGAACAAGAGATTTGGAAAGTATGAGAAAAAGAGATTGAGGTTTCGGTGTCAGCTTTGGGTGTGGAACTCGATGAGTGGGATTGAGCAACTGATGAAAAAAAATTCAATAAACAAATATGTATATCACAAAGGGCCAACAGTAATGTATTATTAAAATGGTATCAAATCATTCATTCATGGACCACCTAAAGAATTAAAGATCAAAATATTCTTTATATACATACCCATCGAATATATTTTTCAAAAAACTATTTATCAAATCGTTCCACTAAATCACACAATATTTTTTCTACCCATCGAATATACTCTTCAAAAAATTATTTATCAAATCGTTCCACTAAATCACACAATATTCTTTCTATATCTATCCATCGAGTATACTCTTCAAAAAAACTATTTATCAAATCGCTCCACTAAATCACACAATATTCTTTCTATACCTATCCATCGAATATACTCTTCAAAAAACTATTTATCAAATCGTTCCACTAAATCACACAATATTCTTTCTATACCTACCCATCGAATATATTTTTCAAAAAAGCTATTTATCATATCGTTCCACTAATCACACAATGTTCTTTCCTTATGCGCTAAAAACTTTTTTGAGGCAAACCAAAGTTATGAAATGAAGCTTATTTACCTTAATCCTAGCCTGCAATCCCCAATTTCGCATCATTTTTTGCTGGAAAAAACCTCAAATTCCAAAATATCTGTAGATCTAATGTAGATTTGATCAGATTAGGGCTCTAAAACTTTGAAACTTTGAGGATCTCAAATGTTAAACAACATGTTCTTTTAAACCACTAAAAAACAACATGTTGTTTTCAACCACAATAAACAGCACGTTGTTTTAAACCAGTAAAAAGTGTTGTTTTACATATTCTCATGGCTTTTCACTCTTAACCAATGGGAATTGATACTTAAGGTGATTAGTGGCTTTATGAACTTATGTTTAATGATTATTGATCATTTGATTGCAATTGGAAAATTAGCTTAATTGAATGGTTAATGAATGGATTAGTATCATGGGAGTGAATTAGTCTATTTGTGTGATTCATGTCATAGAATTGAGTTTGAATTGTTAGTCATAGCATCATTAGTCATCCCAAGTCAAATGCTTTGCCCAAAGCCCATGTTTTCCATATTTGATCAAGTTATTGTTTGTTGACTTTTTATAGACTTTACATTTTGATTTTGTTTATGCTCAAATTATCTTGCTTTGGTCTTGTTTAGTGTTTGTGTACTTATTTGGTTTGGTTTGCTTTCCATTTGCATTATAATTTCGTTTGTATCACTTAGTTTTGGAATTAGGACTTTTAAAGTCCAAAACACAACCTCAAGTTGCTTTAGCTTATTCGAATATTTGGATTCTTAGTGTAGCTATTCTAATCTCCCTTGGTTCGACCCTATGCTATGCTACAACAATTAGAGTGTGTTGTTAGCTAAGTCTAGGTACAAATACAATTTGACACACATCACGCAGGAATAGTTATATTTACAAGTTTGGATATTGTGATGCAGGCCACTTTGATTCATACTTTCATCATGCATTCAAGAATCAAAATCTTGATGAAAACACATATACTAGGGGATGCTCTTTTGAGATTATCCACCAATCAGTAGCATATGACAAAAACAACAATATGAATCAAATTTCGGACCTCTACAACTCTGAGATGACTCTTCTATTTTTACCAAAAAGAGAATGTAAGATGTCAAAACCAGAAAAGGCGAGAAAAATATGCACAACGCTACTGCCAATGCCTTTTGTCTGCATCAAACTGGCTATAGCACAAACAAGGAAACCGGAGTTTGCACATCATCTCCCAGAATTATACTGAAGTAAAGTCTCCCTAGTTACTAAAAACATTTTGGTTCCTGAATATAATTTAGAGTAGATAGAAAGCAAATTTTCTTTAAATTATCCACCAATCAGTAGCATATGACAAAAACAACAATATGGACTGCTTGCTTAGGATCACCACTGTTCTTGATTTACTCAGGGTTAAGTCCAGTAAAAGCACCATCATCTTTAACATATTGCTCTAGACAACTTGCCTGAAGCTTTGAAAGTTTTGATCATCAAGATTCATTGCATCAGGGACTGGAACAGCTTCAAGAAAGCTTACTTGAGTATCATCTGATAAGTTTCAGCAAGTGGCACCGAATCATGTGCATCAAATGGGTCTTGATACCCGGATGCTTTTAGTAGACTTGTTTCAACGGAAGATCTGGCCGAACTTTCCACCAAAATGTTTGCCTGAGAAACCAAAAGAGTGTCTGAAAGCACATCACTTCTCTAAGTACCGATGAATCTGTCGGTCAGCTTCTCATGTAATCCCTCCGGAAACCTCTGGTAGACTTCATATCCTTCTGATCTCCTAAATGTTGAAAACAAGACAAGGAACAAAGTCCATATGCAAAAAAACCAAATCCATAATGACCCATAACAGAGGAACAATAAATTTCTCTTTTAATTGCTAAGAAGGATCAAAAAGTAAACATTACAGAATTTTAGTCCAACACTCGGTCAATGATCCAAAACCAGCATACAAATTTAGAAAAACCAAAAAGATTAGGATCTAACTTGACTCAAATCTGGAAACACAAGAACCCTTCCACTGCTACCACATGGTTTGTGTAGTTTTGAGTCAAGTTAGGCATATCTAATAATTCAGGTACACAAAATGATCAAGCAAATATGTCTCTTCTCTATGCTAAAATTCCAATTGCAATCTAAGCAAATCTTAGGAATACCATGTGGTAGCATATCTTATGAAACCATAGAACACAATCAATGGGAAAAAAACCATGGGAGACTCCACACCAAAAACTGGATTCTATTAATGTAGAAATGATCATAGGTATCAACAAGAACAAAAACAATAACAAAAGCTATGTCTTCAAAATAAAATAGCAAACAAAAGAGAGGATGAGGATGCATAAATAAACAAAGAGAAGAAAATTCTGACAAAAAATAACAAAGAGGAGAAAATAACCTGAACCAAGATGATGATTTTGACTCCTTGAGATCACCAACTTCCATTTCCAATTTGTTGATTTTCTGTAGCATCTGATCTTTCATTTCATCCCTCTCTGTTTCCAATATTTGGATTCTCTCTAGCCCATCCAGCTACCATGTAGTATGTAACTCCAACAAATCCGGATCCGGTCTTGTTTGAAAGAGAGATAAGCGCATCCTTATGAACAAACTTGGTTGGGGCTTGAGAAAATCCACAATATTTGTTGTACAGCAAATTTTTCATCACAGTTGCCTTCTTCGTTTTACCAGAGTGTGAAATCCGCGCAAGAAGAGATGATAGCCTTGTTCTTGAAGCGAATTGAGACGACCAAATGTTTCTGAGACATTCAATTGGATGATCAGAGACACTCTCACGGTTAGGTTTAGGAGATTTGGTGAGAACAAGAGATTTGGAAAGTATGAGAAAAGGAGATTGAGGTTTCGGTGTCAGCTTTGGGTGTGGAACTCGATGAGTGGGATTGAGCAACTGATGAAAAAAAATTCAATAAACAAATATGTATATCACAAAGGGCCAACAGTAATGTATTATTAAAATGGTATCAAATCATTCATTCATGGACCACCTAAAGAATTAAAGATCAAAATATTCTTTATATACATACCCATCGAATATATTTTTCAAAAAACTATTTATCAAATCGTTCCACTAAATCACACAATATTTTTTCTACCCATCGAATATACTCTTCAAAAAATTATTTATCAAATCGTTCCACTAAATCACACAATATTCTTTCTATATCTATCCATCGAGTATACTCTTCAAAAAAACTATTTATCAAATCGCTCCACTAAATCACACAATATTCTTTCTATACCTATCCATCGAATATACTCTTCAAAAAACTATTTATCAAATCGTTCCACTAAATCACACAATATTCTTTCTATACCTACCCATCGAATATATTTTTCAAAAAAGCTATTTATCATATCGTTCCACTAATCACACAATGTTCTTTCCTTATGCGCTAAAAACTTTTTTGAGGCAAACCAAAGTTATGAAATGAAGCTTATTTACCTTAATCCTAGCCTGCAATCCCCAATTTCGCATCATTTTTTGCTGGAAAAAACCTCAAATTCCAAAATATCTGTAGATCTAATGTAGATTTGATCAGATTAGGGCTCTAAAACTTTGACACTTTGAGGATCTCAAATGTTAAACAACATGTTCTTTTAAACCACTAAAAAACAACATGTTGTTTTCAACCACAATAAACAGCACGTTGTTTTAAACCAGTAAAAAGTGTTGTTTTACATATTCTCATGGCTTTTCACTCTTAACCAATGGGAATTGATACTTAAGGTGATTAGTGGCTTTATGAACTTATGTTTAATGATTATTGATCATTTGATTGCAATTGGAAAATTAGCTTAATTGAATGGTTAATGAATGGATTAGTATCATGGGAGTGAATTAGTCTATTTGTGTGATTCATGTCATAGAATTGAGTTTGAATTGTTAGTCATAGCATCATTAGTCATCCCAAGTCAAATGCTTTGCCCAAAGCCCATGTTTTCCATATTTGATCAAGTTATTGTTTGTTGACTTTTTATAGACTTTACATTTTGATTTTGTTTATGCTCAAATTATCTTGCTTTGGTCTTGTTTAGTGTTTGTGTACTTATTTGGTTTGGTTTGCTTTCCATTTGCATTATAATTTCGTTTGTATCACTTAGTTTTGGAATTAGGACTTTTAAAGTCCAAAACACAACCTCAAGTTGCTTTAGCTTATTCGAATATTTGGATTCTTAGTGTAGCTATTCTAATCTCCCTTGGTTCGACCCTATGCTATGCTACAACAATTAGAGTGTGTTGTTAGCTAAGTCTAGGTACAAATACAATTTGACACACATCACGCAGGAATAGTTATATTTACAAGTTTGGATATTGTGATGCAGGCCACTTTGATTCATACTTTCATCATGCATTCAAGAATCAAAATCTTGATGAAAACACATATACTAGGGGATGCTCTTTTGAGATTATCCACCAATCAGTAGCATATGACAAAAACAACAATATGAATCAAATTTCGGACCTCTACAACTCTGAGATGACTCTTCTATTTTTACCAAAAAGAGAATGTAAGATGTCAAAACCAGAAAAGGCGAGAAAAATATGCACAACGCTACTGCCAATGCCTTTTGTCTGCATCAAACTGGCTATAGCACAAACAAGGAAACCGGAGTTTGCACATCATCTCCCAGAATTATACTGAAGTAAAGTCTCCCTAGTTACTAAAAACATTTTGGTTCCTGAATATAATTTAGAGTAGATAGAAAGCAAATTTTCTTTAAATTATCCACCAATCAGTAGCATATGACAAAAACAACAATATGGACTGCTTGCTTAGGATCACCACTGTTCTTGATTTACTCAGGGTTAAGTCCAGTAAAAGCACCATCATCTTTAACATATTGCTCTAGACAACTTGCCTGAAGCTTTGAAAGTTTTGATCATCAAGATTCATTGCATCAGGGACTGGAACAGCTTCAAGAAAGCTTACTTGAGTATCATCTGATAAGTTTCAGCAAGTGGCACCGAATCATGTGCATCAAATGGGTCTTGATACCCGGATGCTTTTAGTAGACTTGTTTCAACGGAAGAGCTGGCCGAACTTTCCACCAAAATGTTTGCCTGAGAAACCAAAAGAGTGTCTGAAAGCACATCACTTCTCTAAGTACCGATGAATCTGTCGGTCAGCTTCTCATGTAATCCCTCCGGAAACCTCTGGTAGACTTCATATCCTTCTGATCTCCTAAATGTTGAAAACAAGACAAGGAACAAAGTCCATATGCAAAAAAAACCAAATCCATAATGACCCATAACAGAGGAACAATAAATTTCTCTTTTAATTGCTAAGAAGGATCAAAAAGTAAACATTACAAAATTTTAGTCCAACACTCGGTCAATGATCCAAAACCAGCATACAAATTTAGAAAAACCAAAAAGATTAGGATCTAACTTGACTCAAATCTGGAAACACAAGAACCCTTCCACTGCTACCACATGGTTTGTGTAGTTTTGAGTCAAGTTAGGCATATCTAATAATTCAGGTACACAAAATGATCAAGCAAATATGTCTCTTCTCTATGCTAAAATTCCAATTGCAATCTAAGCAAATCTTAGGAATACCATGTGGTAGCATATCTTATGAAACCATAGAACACAATCAATGGGAAAAAAACCATGGGAGACTCCACACCAAAAACTTGATTCTATTAATGTAGAAACGATCATAGGTATCAACAAGAACAAAAACAATAACAAAAGCTATGTCTTCAAAACAAAATAGCAAACAAAAGAGAGGATGAGGATGCATAAATAAACAAAGAGAAGAAAATTCTGACAAAAAATAACAAAGAGGAGAAAATAACCTGAACCAAGATGATGATTTTGACTCCTTGAGATCACCAACTTCCATTTCCAATTTGTTGATTTTCTGTAGCATCTGATCTTTCATTTCATCCCTCTCTGTTTCCAATATTTGGATTCTCTCTAGCCCATCCAGCTACCATGTAGTATGTAACTCCAACAAATCCGGATCCGGTCTTGTTTGAAAGAGAGATAAGCGCATCCTTATGAACAAACTTGGTTGGGGCTTGAGAAAATCCACAATATTTGTTGTACAGCAAATTTTTCATCACAGTTGCCTTCTTCGTTTTACCAGAGTGTGAAATCCGCGCAAGAAGAGATGATAGCCTTGTTCTTGAAGCGAATTGAGACGACCAAATGTTTCTGAGACATTCAATTGGATGATCAGAGACACTCTCACGGTTAGGTTTAGGAGATTTGGTGAGAACAAGAGATTTGGAAAGTATGAGAAAAGGAGATTGAGGTTTCGGTGTCAGCTTTGGGTGTGGAACTCGATGAGTGGGATTGAGCAACTGATGAAAAAAAATTCAATAAACAAATATGTATATCACAAAGGGCCAACAGTAATGTATTATTAAAATGGTATCAAATCATTCATTCATGGACCACCTAAAGAATTAAAGATCAAAATATTCTTTATATACATACCCATCGAATATATTTTTCAAAAAACTATTTATCAAATCGTTCCACTAAATCACACAATATTTTTTCTACCCATCGAATATACTCTTCAAAAAATTATTTATCAAATCGTTCCACTAAATCACACAATATTCTTTCTATATCTATCCATCGAGTATACTCTTCAAAAAACTATTTATCAAATCGCTCCACTAAATCACACAATATTCTTTCTATACATATCCATCGAATATACTCTTCAAAAAACTATTTATCAAATCGTTCCACTAAATCACACAATATTCTTTCTATACCTATCCATCGAATATATTTTTCAAAAAAGCTATTTATCATATCGTTCCACTAAATCACACAATGTTCTTTCCTTATGCGCTAAAAACTTTTTTGAGGCAAACCAAAGTTATGAAATGAAGCTTATTTACCTTAATCCTAGCCTGCAATCCCCAATTTCGCATCATTTTTTGCTGGAAAAAACCTCAAATTCCAAAATATCTGTAGATCTAATGTAGATTTGATCAGATTAGGGCTCTAAAACTTTGAAACTTTGAGGATCTCAAATGTTAAACAACATGTTCTTTTAAACCACTAAAAAACAACATGTTGTTTTCAACCACAATAAACAGCACGTTGTTTTAAACCAGTAAAAAGTGTTGTTTTACATATTCTCATGGCTTTCATACTATTTTTTTATATAGGTTTTATTATATTATTAGATTTAGGATCCGCATATATGCGGATTTATAATTTATTATTTTATAATCTATGAAAAAAATTAAACACGGAAAATAGTAAATAAAACCAGATCACCGATAAAAAATTGAAGGTCAATTCGGTTTTTAATTTTCAGAACTTGTAATTACCTGAAAAAATTTCGGGTTCGGTTTGGTTCCGGTATTACTACCCGAAAATACCAAAAATACCTGAAAATAACCAAAATACCCAAAAAACAATAATAATAAAATCTATAAAAATTGAAATAATACACTTCAATTAGTTATTTTTATTCGAACTATCCGGAAATATCCAAAAATATTTGAACTAACCGAATTAATCGAAAAAATTATAAAGTAAAAATTATAAATTTATTCGAACTACCCGAACATACCCAACATAGAACCAAAATATCTATGGGTTAATTTATGTTTTGGATATTTCAGGTACCCATTCGATTCTCAGTTCTGTTCGGTTCGATTCTGGTTTCTTCGATTCCAGGCATATAGGATCCATTCGAGTATTTTGAAAAATCATATTATTGAATCGGTTTCGGTTTTGTTCTACAGTTTCGGGTGTTTACGAAGCCCTAAGATTTAGTTTAAATAATATGTTATCATTATCTTCCCCCAATGGTATGTCGTTTAAAAAAAAAATTAGATGATAAATCAAAATCTAAAAAATGGTTAACGGTGTAAGTTTTCCGTTAAATCCGTGTTGTTTATGGATACAAATTAAAAGTTGATGAATTATAATGAAAAATAAAATGAGTTGATGTATTTTTCTGAGAGTAAAAAAAGTTTGTGTATTAAAATGGTAAATTATGGAATTTTTCCTATATATATTATGTATAAAACTTAGAGTTTGATTTATTTATCATCTTTTTTTTTCTAAACAACATATCATTGGTGGAAGAGAATGATAAGATATTATTTAAACTAAATCTATTCCAAAAAAAAATTATATAGTAGTTGAAACAAAACACCATAATGAGACTTTTCTTAAAACATTTTTTATAAACTATCTATAAAACTTATAGTTTGATTTATCATCCAATTTTTTTTTAAACGACATATCATTGGTGGAAGATAATGATAACATATTATTTAAATTAAATTTTAGGGTTCGGCAAAATACTCGAAACTGTAGAACCAAACCGGAACTGATTCAAAATTATCCGATCCGAACCGATTTTTCAAAATATCCGAATGGATCCTATATGCCTAGAACCAAGGAAACGAAATTGAACCAAACAGAACCGAGAATCGAATGGATACCCGAGATACCCAAAACATAAATTAACCCATAAATATGTTGGTTCTAGGTTGGATATATTCGGATAGTTCGAATAAATTTTATAATTTTTTAGAACATTATATAAGCTAAATCTATTCCAAA
Source organism: Pseudoturritis turrita (assembly GCA_900406555.1). NCBI lineage: Eukaryota > Viridiplantae > Streptophyta > Magnoliopsida > Brassicales > Brassicaceae > Pseudoturritis > Pseudoturritis turrita. Next base: position 66,193 of record OVBL01000093.1, read on the forward strand.
AAAATATATATAGTAGTTGAAAAACACGATAATGAGACTTTTTTAGAACATTTTATACTTTAATTGTAGTATAAAAAAAAATATGGTTAATAATTCGTTTAGAAAAAGTAATTTAACATTTCCACAAATAAATTTCCAAAAAAAAAAATCAAAAACATTGTTTTCAGAAATATTAAAAAAAAAAGTTTCCATACAAATTAAAAAAAAATTACAACAAAGATATTGAATTTAGAAGTTAATATTAAAATTAAACATGTTTTGTTATTGTGTTTAAACTTTAAGGTGTTACTTTTTCCGTTAAATCCGTGTTGTTTTATGGATAGAAATTAAAAGTTGCTGTATTATAATGGAAAATAAAATTAGTTGATGTATTTTTCTGAAAGTAAAAAAAAGTTTGTGTATTAAAATGGTAAAAAAAAATTAGTTTGTGTAATTCCATCTTTCCAAGCATTTTTTGAATCTCCAAATTCTCCATCATGTTCTGCTCATGTTTGCACGAATACTGTTTTTAACCAGCATAAATCAAACCTAAACAAGACCAGATCATCAATAAGTATTTCAGATTCTAGAGAGTCATATAAAATCTTCACTAAACGTATATGAACAATATGTATTCTCTTAAATACAACATACCAAACTAGAATAAGAGTAAACCAGAGTAAAACGAAGTACAATCAAAAATTGGTTATGTAGACTCTAATACTCCCACATTCAAGTGATGTAAACCCATCTTGGACAAAAGATTATTGAAGTGTAGGGCAGTATGAGGTTTGGTAAAAAGTTGATGCTTCGTGTTGACATGAAGGGTCTTCATAAAACCAGATGCTAGCTTCTCACGAACCACATGACAATCCAACTCCACATAGACAGCATTGCTTGCAATGTGAAGAGCATTCTGGTTCTACATTTTTTAATTTTGAAGCTTGGAAATCTATATCTAATGGTGTCCGGTTTGAATGATTAAATAGTTGTTACAAAGCTATGAGAGTCAGATCTAAAATCGTGTTTCGTTTCCAAGAAAATTCGTTATTTGGCGATCATATAGGAAAGTTATAACTTGAATAATAAAGATTGGTCGACTGAAAATTCTGGATCTACTATCATTGCTCAGCAGTTTTTGTGTCTAATAAAAGAGTTCAAAAATCATATATATAGTACTTCGTTTTGAGCATTTAAATATTAATTACGAAGGTATTAGAGTCTAGTTTCTGATTCTAGTCAAATCAAATAAATTGGAACTTTTTAGAAAAAATTATGTTGCCATAATGAAGGACAATGGATGTTGGAATTTCATAACAAGGAGATTCATGACCGGTGTTTGATATGCTATATGTGGGCATTGTAGGAGTTTCAATTCAAGGGTCAATCTACATGAAAACCTATTTCCACGTGAGTTCTATCTCCCTTGGAATTATTATATGTTAGTAATAATATTTAAAGAGAATTTTAGAACAATTTGAATGGTTAAATTATGTTGATTTTAAGCTAACTAAATTAATTTAGACGTAAAAAATTAAAGAATGATTAAATTATTTGAACACATGATATTTGGAAAGCATATGTTTATCTTATTTGAGTAATTCTAGACAATGATTCTGATGAAATATACGTTTAATTATGTTAAGACCGGTATCATCATACTATTCTTAATTTAATAGCTCTATTGAGCCATCTGTGGCAGCTAACACCCCATGGATGTATTTTGTATTCCAGTATTTCGTTAGTGGTGTTGGAGTTGGTTAGTGTCGTGGACCGTATTCTCTTATCACACGTGGTTGCCAATACGCCCACTTGGATAATATGTATTATATATTTTGGTATTTAGTTAGAGCTATTCAGATCGATTAGTGTTGTGGACGGTATTCTCTTACCACCTCGTTAGCGGCCAGCATCCCTATTAAGTATATTATTTATATACTAGATTTTGATCCGTGCCAAGCGCGGAATTAAATGATTAAATAGGTTGACTAATCGATTTTAACATATACAATTTTTTAATATTTAAACATGTATGACAAAGTATATGATTTTTAATAATTGTAAACGTACAAAAATGATATATATTGTGTATAAATGTGATAAAGTTGAATACTTTTGATCAAACATATGTTAATGTCATTAGTTTTAATATTTTTATGTGTAAATTGATCAAAACATATGCAAATATTATTTATTTCAATATCTTTTAAGTGTAAAATTGATCTTTATTATTCGTGTAAATTATAAAGCATATGATAAATCAGATAAATTTTAGATTTTTATGAATTTGTCGGACATAACAAACGAAAATAATATATGTTTTCCAATAATGAAATGTATAAATATTTGTAAGTGTGATTAAATATGTATAATAGACTACATCATAATAAAAATATTTGTATAGTATACTAATCTAAATACATATATACACAATAGATAATATTGTTATAAATATAATAACAAAAAAATTGTTAATATATCAGAAAAATATTAAAAATAGATGATATGGGAAGTCTAAAATATTACATTTAGTTGGGCTTAAATTTGTAAAACAAGTATTAATAGGCTTATGCTATAAAATTAATGAGAATATGTAGAGATTTCCACCATAACATATACTTTTAATTGAAATTTTTTGATTGGTTAAATTAAATGATGTGTCCCCTAAAACGCTATTTGAACGACACCTAAGATTTTTTGCACTATATCTTCTCAATTAATATATATATATATATATATATAGGATTCTCTTAGTGCTCGGTTTGGATCAACTAATGATAGGGTCATACAATTTTACTTTTGTTGTTGCATTGCTAGATGGTCATTTTTGCTCTACTCGTTATTCGGTTATGTTGATTATTCTATTATGTTGATTATTCTACTTTGCTGAAAATTGTTATATTCTACTGATTTATTTATAACTAGATTTAGGACCCGCATATATGCGGATTTATAATTAATTATTTTATAACATGTGAAAAGAAATAAAACACGAAAAATTACAAAACAAAATCAGATCTCATGTAAAATAAAAATTGAAAACTCTAATGCAAAACCCGCATATAATTATCATATATCTATTTGAATTATTGTTAATCTTTTAATATTTGACGATCCGTAAAAAAAAAATCAAACACAAAAAATAGAAAATAAAATCATATCACCAGTGTAAATAAATAAAATAAGATAGAAAAATCGATGTGAAACCACTGATAGAGAACTTAACAATTAATTATTTATTGATTCTCTTATTTTTTCTATATTATTTTTATTTTCAATTAAATATTTCCAAATAATTAGCTTTTTCTATTCCTATTTGGATTAAGTTTACCTTTTATTATGTAGTTACTCACACACACGTATATATATATATATATATATATATATATATATATATATTTTTTTTTTTTTTTTTCAAAATCTTAATGAATTGATTCACATTCTATTTGAATTAGATCGACTCATTCTTAGTCATATTTCACTTTTATTTTTATTTTTTGACTCGACATATTATCTTTCTTTTGATGAAAAATGAATATTATTATATAAAATAATTACAAAGTAAACACATCAAACTTTATATAATAGATCTTATTTGGGATCTAAGTTATTCGATTTTTTTTATAAAAACAAATTTAGATCAACCATGAAAGTAAATAAATAAGATTGAGAAAGTCGATATGAAATCACTGATAGAGAAGTCAAAACAATTATTTATTTATTTGGATTCTATTTATTCTATTATTTGGTTTTTAGTTAAATTTTATCAAGGTGTTACCATATTTTCTTAATATTTATGTTTTTACTATTCTTATTTGATTTAGGTTTAATTTTTATTATTTATTTACCATATATATATTAGATTTACTAAATAGCAAAAAAAAAATTATCAAAACAAATTTTTTTAAAAAATAATGAAAACAAAATTTTAATTTTTTTGTCATCTAATTCAAAAATATAATAATATTATGTTTTTAAAAATAGATAAAACTATTTTAACACGTTACAAAATCTAATTGAAAACAAAAATTACACGTGTCAAAATATTATCGATCGGATACCACATATCACGATCGTGTTAATTACAACGTTTGACGCATCAAACTTTATATAATAAGATAAGTTGAGTTCAATAATGTTTCTTGAAATTTGAATATTTGTTTGTGCCAACATGTGAACATTAATTATGCGGGATCATACCGAATTTGTACGTGTTTATCGGGTTTGTAGTTTTACTGAGCGATTTTTCGCTTACAGAAATTCTGATTTTCATGCAGATAAGTTTCAGGAACCATAGCTACCTTAGTTTGGAGATGTATAGCAAGACTGTAGTTTTTCCTTTATAATATTTGCTTCAGAAATTCCAGACTCTATATTTTGAAATATTGAGTATTAATTTTATTTTAGTGACATTCATGAAATTTCAGGGCGTTAGAAGTTTCAATTTATCTATACAATAGAATTAAAGTATGTTGATCTATATATGCAAGAATTGAACTCAACTAAACCAGAGAAGTAAGGATAGCAAAAGAGAATAAGTATTCACTAATCCATGTCTCTTCCGTAAGGAAACTGCTGTCCCTTCCGCGAGGAAGACTACATGGCGTGTGATGTTTTTTGTCCAGTTTTAAATGAAGAAATTCACCCCTAATAGACCCCGAAAAGACAAAGCATAAGCTTTTGTTGATACGAGTTCGGACATGATCTTACATTTTCTTATTTATCATTCACTAATCATCTTATTTAATGGCAACAATGATAAGTGGAACTGATATACAAGAACGCAACTCCTGTAGAACAACTACACTATAGATTTTGAAAAAGCAAATTGTATTCACTTTAAACTAATACTCAGCACTGAGAGAAATATCAAACCCCAACTGATGTAAGATAACAACAACCCCTCCTCCTGTCTCCTTCATAGCTATGAAATCATCCATTTTGATGCATTTGGTGCCTCTTTTCTCCTTTCTCCTCTCACTCGAGCTCTTTGAGAAAGTCAATGTTGTCCACAAATACCTGTAAAGCCAAAAAGTAGCAACTCAAGCGCGATATTCAGACCTCTTTCCATCAAAATGAATCTCATTCAACACCAAAATCTTACCGACTTCCAACCATCGGGATCCAAACACGCGGTGATCTTCGTGCTTATACCTGGTAAGGGACCAGGTTCCCTCGTGATTTTTCCCCCAAAGAGTTTTACGGCCTCTGCAGTTTTATACACATCATCCGTCCCTATTGCAATCTGACAGTAATTGTTTAGTAAACAAGTTAAACCTATGGCTACCGTCCACATAAAAAGAAAGACGCACGGAATGTCAAATTTATCTTACCTGAGCATAAGCATGTCCTTTATCATATTCAGTAACACCATAGTTATATGTCAGCTCTAGGACTGCAGTTTTATCTTCTGGACCATATCCCATCATGGCTATTTTGTACTGAAAATAACCACAAATAAGCACTTACCATAAGCGAATTATTATTAAAAAAAAACCAAACTAATGGTAGCAGGTTTTGCAGGTAAAAACTGAATAGAGAAAGACCATACATATAAAAAGGGAAGTTTACAATCACACAAGTAGGGAAGTTTACAATCACACAGGTAAGAATTAGATCCATGAGGCATTGCAAGTTACCTTGTACTCTGGGTTGTCTCTTGTGCGCAGAAGTTCCATTCCGAAAGCCTGTAAAGAAAGCAAGCACATAGGATCAGAGGATAACAATGCACTCTGATAAAAGAAAAAAGTATATCAGATCAAACATTTCATAGGACTCACCTTCTCATAGAATTTTATGGACCTATCAAGATCGCCAACACGGAGCATAACTTGGCAAAGCGGTTCTGGTGTAGGACCTCTTTCCAAGAGTTCAAATTTGTAACCATCAGGATCTTCAATGAATGCGATTACAGTTTTTCCACCTTTGACAGGACCAGGCTCCCGGGTTACTTTTCCCCCTTTCGCTTTTATAAGCTCTACAATTTTCCCCACCTTTTTGGAAAGAAAGTTCACTTCTTAGAAACAAAACCATGAAGTGATAAAATTTGTGTAAAAGCGAGACACATAAAACACTGTCTCAAAGAAAGAAGGACAGCAGTTCATATATAGATTATAGAGGCTCACATCGTCAACAGCAATACCAAAGTGACCAAAACCAGCCCCGATGTCATACTTGTCAACTCCATAATCTGAAAACAAAATTACACTAAGAAGGCTAAGCCAACCATCTTGATATAAAATGCATAGTTTTGAGCTCACTGGAGCTAAATGATACAGATATGACTTACTATAAGTGAGTTCAATCACAAAGTGTGAATCTTCAGGTCCATAACCAAGGAAAGCATTCGTGTATTTTTCTTCTGGTATATCACGCTTGCGTAGCAGCTTCATTCCAAGACATTCGGTATAGAATCTGCAGCAATTAGATGGTTCTGTTAATCTTACTGACTTGGAAAAGTACTCAAAGATCTGTAGCTACTTCAAAAAGCTTAAATATCTAATCATATCACAAGAAAATCCAACTTATGTACTTTATTGTGCGGTCCAAATCGCCAACACGATAAACAACATGAAGCATTCTTCTATTGTCATTTTTCACCCATTGGAGAAGATCGTCTTGAGTAGTAGCTGTACTTGCTTGAGCAGCATTTCCAGATTCAGCCACTCCTAAGCAGTTTACACTTCTTCTCAAAAGCTTATGAGCATTTATAGTACCAAAAAGCTGTGATTGAGGAACATCTGGAAAATAAAAAGGGAATAAAAAGCATTAAAACCTTACAAAGTCAAACAAAGGCAGTGTAAAACTAAAACTCCTTCAACTTCAGTTCTATGACATATATGATTCGTAAACTGGGAATTGTTAACTGGGTATTTTATGAGAAGATGATTGAGCATACGACAAACAAAAACAAAAAAAGACGAAATCATCAGGTAGAGCCCTAGTTCCAGATTTGACTAATTAATTGATCCCCAATTCTCTCTCTCTCTCTCACTATCATCCTCGTGTGGTCAAGGATATATGTAAAGAAGGTGGAGGACGATTACGTGAGTAAGAAAGGGTGCGAAAGAGATTCCGAGAAACGGGAAAGCGAGGAGACGAGGAGAAGCAGGCGAAGGAAGGTCGGATGGTGGACGCCATGGGAATGATCCTCACCATCCTCCTCGAGAAGTAAGGAATCTGTGTGTTAATGGATTCTTCACCAAGCGCTCCTATCTTTCCTCCGTCGGAGAGCAAGAGAAGACAGCGGTAGAGATAAAGCTCAACCCAGTTTTTGTTTTCTTTTTTTTTTTTTTGTCTGGGTGATTTATAAATTTTCAGTATTTTTATTTTCTTTTATTTTAGCATAAAGCTCTAAACTTTTAGCCGTTGGCAAAAAAAGATTTTTTTTTATCTTTTGGAGTTTTATTGCTGAAATAATTATATCTTAGACTGTTTACGTATATAAAATTAACGTTTTGTCCTTGCTAAAGTCTTGGATTACTTATTTAGCTCGATCAGCTAAAATGAGATTTGACAATAATTTAACAAGGACAATTATTAGATTTGACATTAATTTTGAAATTAGATTTGACAGTTAGTTTGACATTAATTTTGAAATAAATAGTCGATTAAGTTAATTTTGAGCGTCTAATAATGTTAGCCAGTCTGCCGATTAGTGTGTCTAATTTAGCTAATCGGCTACACACCCGCATTTTAGAACAGGGGACAAAACAAATATATATAACAATTAACGATTCTCAAAATATATCCATATTAAAATTTTAATTAATTAGATTGAGATACATATTAATTAGTCAGTTAATTTTTTTTTTAAATATTGACTTTTATAATAATGTTAAAATTGGGATGATTTTTTTTTAAAATTCTGACTTATGGAAAATATAAATAAAATGGAGTATGCGACCGAAAAAAAGATGGAAAATGTTAATGGTATTTATAAATAAATAATAAAAATTAAAAAAAAATTTGTATTTGAGTCGGGATTCTATTAAATCGTTCTATTCGTACATGCTAAAAACGTTTTTGGAAAGATGCATGGATTTCGGTCCAAAACTCCACGTATTAATCATAAACCCAAAAAAAAGTACATATATTTATCTGCAATATAAATTGAAATATGGTTTGTTCGAGAGATTTTATTCAAAGCCCTTTTTAGTGACATGAAATAATCGAAACCGGAGTTATGAAAAAGAAAGGTTATCCTCGCCCATCATATTATTGAAGCATAAACACTAAATAATCGATTTACTATAGACTCACCACTATAGAAGAATCATCAAGCATAGTAATCATCAAGCTGACTTGAGTCGGGCGATTTACTGGCTTGAGTCAGGCGATTTACTGACTGAGTCACCATGGTTTTTGGCAATTATACTTCTTCAATTTATATATGTTGGGTCGTGTTTACTCATAAAAGTATCACTTTTTACACATCTTTCTGTTTGCAATAAATTTAACAATTCGAATTAAAAGTTCTACGGATTTACAGAAGATAATCGTTCTTTATTAATGACTGATCTCTGAACAACACAATGTATAGCTACAATAAATCAAAAGCGTTAAGCGGCTGCTGGAAGAAGATCTTTGATGATTCGGACGTTGTCGTTGAATCGTAGGTTGTTCTAGAGGTCCGATTAGCAGGAATCAGAGCTCTGTCGTGGTCTCATAACTTGTTCTTGGAAGCGACGAGAGTATATTGTTTAGGATTTTTTTCCTTGTCTCCTCCTCGCTCTGTTTGCAGCTCTCTCTTTTATAGAGATCTCCCAAATCATAGTTCGTTTAGGATTAAGTTGACACGTCAGCTCCGAACCTATCTTCTGGAGATTTGGGTTTATCATCAGTCGGAGTTCCTATATTCCATATGACTCGGACCTCATACATCTGTGGGATTCGGACGTCGTACATTCCGTAGATTTTGGAGTTATGATATTCGGATCTATGACATTTGGACCTATGCCATTCGGACATATGTCATTCAGACCTATGTCATAGTTGACTTTCATAATGGGTCAAACTAATGAATTAGTTTTTCCTCAACAACTTGGCCCCCACTCTCTAATTTCTTTTTAGATTTTAGAGAGTAGCAGATCATTAACAGTGATTGTCGATGTTTCACACGTCCTCTTGCTATGACATAACGCATAATGCCGTTGGTTATTTACTTCAAGCTTCATAGAACGTAAAAATGTGTTACTCACCTCCATATTCCATTGGGATTTTGGCCATGTTGCAATGCTTTTTTATAATCTTTCGGAGCTCCTACAAATTTCTATGAATCTTGTAGTGCTCTTTTTTGGAAAATTTTCGGAGCTACTGTAAATTCTGTTTGAGCGTCGGAATGCTCTTTGTAGGTTGTTGAAGCTTGCAATTTCGTTTTTAAAGTTGCAGCGCTCTTGTTAACTTTTCGGAGCTTGCAATTTCGTTTTAACGTTGCATTAGCTTTTCTGAACTTGCAATTCTTGAAGCTTGCAATTTTGTTTTGAACGTCGCAGCTCCCCAATTAGCTTTTTGGAGCTTGCAATTTTGTCTTTAGCGTTGCATTGTTCTCCTTAGTTTTTCGGAACTTGCATTTTTTTGAGGCTTGCAATTGTGTTTTGAACGTCGTAGCTCCCCCATTAGCTTTTCGGAGCTAACAATTTCGTCTTTAGCGTTGCATTGTTCTCCTTAGCTTTTCGAAGCTTGCAATTTTTGAGGCTTGCAATTGTGTTTTGAATGTTACAGCTCTTTCTTTGAATATTTTTGGAGTATGCAATTGCGTTTTGAATGTTGCAGTTCTCTCTCTATCTTTTTGGAGCTCCTGCAAGTTCTTTTTGAATGTTGCATTTTTTTTGAATATTTTTGGCGTTTGCAATTGCGTTTTGAACGTTGCAGTCTCTCTCTCTCTATCTTTTCGGAGATCCTGCAAGTCTTTTTTGAACATTGCAGCGCTTTATTTGCTTTTTGGAGCTCCTGCAATTTCCTGTTAGAGTTATTGCAATTCTCTCTTTTTATTTTTGGAGCTCGTATGTGCAATTTTTTTTTGGAGCTTTTGCACTGCTCTCTTTAGTATAGCCTGGAGGATGATCCCTTAGTTCATACAATGGCGAATGGCGTGTGGGTAACACCTTTTTTAGATGAGACTTTGTCCAAGTTTCGTAGTGGCACATTGTTACCATTTTGCTTTTATAGCGACCGTGGTCATTAATCTGAGCTTTTCCATTTGGGATTACTCAAGATTCATGTTCAACAAACGCATTTGTGAAAATACTTGTCCGTAGACATGAATGGGATCAAAACTTAAACATTAAAATAACATGTAAAAAGTTAAGACGTCTCTCGAATTATCGAGAGAACCTTAAAAAGAAGCAAACACCAAAGCCTATTTGAAACAATCAAACTCACCTGAAGGTAATAGGTTTCCACTTTACTTATCTTTCAGCTTGTATTCTCATGATCTGCGTAATTATGTTTGTAGCTTTGAACCAACGTGTACCTTCATATTGGATAATCTCCCGTTAGTTGAACCTTGTCGAGATGTTCCAGTTTTGAGTTTTCACTATGGGTAATGGACGACGAGTTGAATGATCATTGAGCATTTCTGTGGTCGCTTCTGCTTCTAGTATTCTCGCTTCGAGATCTATGGTAAGGTTTGTCATCTCTAGTAGCTCTTTCATTCCTTACCACACGCGACTCGAACCACGGAGAGTGTCGATAACGATAAGCAGGATCTTCTTCCCACTTTATTTGTACCCATGCTCTAGAAAGCACATCTTCCATCATTCTGCATTGGTACTATGTCAGCTATTTGTATAGGTCACCATCAGGGAGTAGGCCCCTCTTGAAGGCTGAGATGGCGGTAGACGTAACACAGCTTGGAATGAACACTTTTTCCCTGTTGAAGTGTCCGACGTAGTTGCGTAGTGATTCTCCTCTCTTTTGTATCACCTCGTAGAGATCATCAACTGTCTTTTCTATGTTTCGGCTGCTTGCGAAGTGTTCGACAAAGCGAGTCAGCAACGCAAAAGAGTCTATCGAAGCGTTTGGTAGGTTCGTAAACCACTGGAGAGCTGGTCCTGTGAGACGAACAAAATCCCTTTCACATGCTAGCTTCACGATATTCTCTTTAAATCGCGGTAGTGAACATCCTCAGGTTGTATTGTGTGATGTGGTTGTCAAGATCTGTCGTTCCGTCATACATCATAATCGAAGGAATCGCGAACTTCTTGGACATCTCCACAAATGCGATCTCGTCCGTGAACGGAGTATCTGCGTATTAGTTAGGAGCGCTCTTCATTATCGGTGGTGCTATGCCGGGAAGTCGCTTAAGCATCGCTTCCATCTCTTTCAGACCTTTGTAAACCAGGTGTATGTCGTCAGGTGATCGGGCCGTTGCTGCTTCATTAGGGTGAAGCAAGGATTAAGCAAAGTTCGTCTTAATTGCATCTGCATTAGGTGCACCAGCTCCTAGGAGTTGCGCCGTCCTGGTACTTGCAGTCAGCGTAGTTCCGTCAAGTGGATGCATTGGATCAACGCGTACTCGAAATCGGTTTTGAGCGTCGACCTTGGTGCTTCTATCTTCGGCGACCTGATTAGAGTTCGCAGCTCTCACGGAAGCGTTCTCTGCCTCGAGTAACGCTAGTCGCTCTTCGTTCTGCTTCATCAGTTCGGTGAGTGTCACCAGTTGAGCAGCGGGATCTTGAGTGTCGTCACCTCCTAAAGCCTCACGATTATCATCGTTCATCATATCTCACGTAGTTAAAATTATCCCCTCTTTCTAGCGTCAAACTGTTTGGGATAAATTTAACACGTTCGAATTAAAAGTTCTACGGATTTACGGAAGATAATCGTTCTTTATTGATGACTGATCTCTGAACAACACAACTTATAGCTACAAAAATCAAAAGCGTTAAGCGGCTATTTGAAGAAGATCTTTGATGATTTGGACATTGTCGCTGAATCGTAAGTTTTTCTAGAGGTTCGATTAGCAGAAATCAGAGCTCTGTCGTGGTCTCGTAGCTTGTTCTTGGAAGCGGCGAGAGTATATTGTTTAGGGTTTTTTCCTTGTCTACTCCTCTCTCTATTTGGAGCTCTCTCTTTTATAGAGATCTGCCAAATCCTAGTTCGTTTAGGATTAGGTTGTCACGTCAGCTCCAAACCTATCTTCTGGAGATTCGGACTTATCATCAGTTGGAGTTCATATATCCTGTAGGACTCGGATCTCATACATCCGTGGGATTTGGATGTCGTACATCTCGTAGTATTCGGAGCTATGATATTCGGACGTATGACATTCGGACCTATGCCATTCGGAGATATGCCATTCGGACCTATGTCATAGTTGACTTTGATAATGGATCAAACTAATGAATTAGTTTTTCCCCAACAGTTTCACATATTTATAACAATTTTCTCAAATCTCTTATCTCAATTACAATACAAAACAATTACGAAACATATACTCTTGTAATGTCATTTTGACATATTTCACACGAATTAAAGAACTTTATACGTGTTCAAATATGTCTCTATTTGATCTACCATTAATTAGATAATAATAATTTAAATTTAAAGTCTATTAGTTTCAAGTAAAGAATATAATAAAAATTGATTTTGAAAAGTCACATTAAAAACACGTAAAAAGATATTGTTCAAAAAAAAAAAAAAAAACCTAAGACAAGATTTTTTGTGAAATGGGTGGAATAATATTTATAAATAATTTATTCATAAATCAGTAGATAAAATTGTTTTCCGTTACAAAATTGTGTTCAATAGAAAAACATGGTCATCATTATACTTGCAAATTAAAATCAAACAATTTGAATCCATTCTCCGATGCTGGGGACACCATTGTACACCGCAAAGAGAAGATAATAACCAGGAGGAGCAATGTTTCCATTGGGAGGAGCAACGGTTTGGATTTGATGAAAATCGCCACGAACATTCTTGACATTAGATATACCCAACAAGAGCAACCTCATGTTCATTGACACACCATGAGTAGTAAATGGTGGTGCTAACATAGTCACCATCAAATTCTCCTTTACCACATTTGCTTGTTTAAGCTCGATCCTTACGTTAAACATTTGTCCATACTTGATTTGTTTTGGTGTGGCAGCATTCACAATTTTTGGTCTCATGTTGGCAAGAGTTGGATCAAGGTAAGGCGGTGAGAATTTCTCGATGCGGAGCTCGGTCTGGTACTCAACGTTCTTGTACTTGTAACCGTCGTTGGTGTTGCTACCACCGATAAGAACTTTACCGTCAGGAAGAGCGATCGCGGTGGCATGATACACGCGGGGGATAGTGGAGGCAGCGAGTTCTTTGAAACGTTTTCCTAGAGGCTTGTTAGGCGTGTACAAGATTGGGGAAAGATTTGGTTCTTTGGCTAAGTTCCAGCCGGATGTTCCACGTCTGGCTCCATTAACAATAAGAATTTCTCCATTTGGGAGGATCACAGTGTCTCCCATCACTCGTGGCATTGGCATCATCTCTGTTTTCCATACAGGCTTAGCACTATTGATTCCAATTCTTGCACAATCCTTCAAGGCCGAATCGAAAATTTTCTTATCATGAGCACGGTAGTATCTATCTCGTTTGGTGCCGCCACAAATGAGGATATCAGCAGGTATGAGAGGAGGATTGTTGACGTAGAGACGGATGGGGAGGAGGGCAGAGGAGGCAGAACCGGGGTAGTTACGAGCACCACCAGGGAGTTGAGGGAACTCTTTGATCACTTTGTTTGTTTTCGGGCTAAGAAGGATGGAACGATAGTTGGCGAAAATGAAGAGGTTACCATCGGTGTTGAGCCAAACAAAAGGGTATAGGTTGTTTTCCTCTGGATCATCTGTTTGTTTAAGAAGTTGTGAGTCATAGAGTTTCTTGTTATTCATTCCTTCTGGTAGAATATACTCGTAGTTGAGAGCGTCTCGGCCTCCAACAACGATGAAAGATCCATCCGGGAGAGTGGCTTGTGTTGAGTACCATCTTTTTGCAGCCAATGCCTTTGGATATTCGACCCATCTGCAGTTTTCGCAGCTGGAAAGGTACCTCGCCGTGTTTGCTCCTCCTTGGTATCCTCCTGTGCTTACCAAAGTCCCGTTTACGGTTAAACCTCCCGAGGAACACCATGTGTCCGTCGTAAGCTGAAATATTAAGTCCATCAAATCAAAAATGATTAATATTATCTCTGTTTGTTTTAGTACTTCATTTTTATTTGACAAAAAATGATATTTCGTATTTTGGATGCAGAATTCTAAACAATTTTCAATTTTTCATAATATTGTAGGGTATAATTAGAGAGATAAACTTGTGTAGTGTATAAGCATTTTGTGTGTGAATATGATTTAATATTTTGAAACAGAGAGAGTAGTAATTTTGTTACCGCGAGAGGCCTGATGTTCCCGGTTTCGATATCGACAAGGACAGAGTGAGCCCAACAATCGACTTGATTAGTCTTTGCGTTATAAAGATGGCAAGGTATCCCTGGAGGCAGCTTAATCTGCGAAATTCTCCAAATGGTGGCGTCGTAAAACTGGACTTTATTGATCAATGGCATCAGAATCGCGTGCATCGCGGATACGCCAGAATTCTTGAGGAATAACTCCCATTTACCGGGCCAATTCATCTCAGGTCCTTCGGCCATGACACCACCTTTACCCTGGCCTTTTTCTTCGGCCATGGCACCACCTTTACCTAGACCTTTTCCTTCTTCCGGTTGTGGTTGTAGCTCAGCGGCTTCACGTCTGTTCCCAACATCTGTGCCATCCAATGAACCATCATCAGCTGAACAATTTTTTAACCCTGAGATGGATGGTTGAGAAATGTCTGCCTGAGAAACTGCTGCCACCAAAACAATGACAGAGAGTTTCCATAAGAGTCTCGTTGAGGCTCTCATTTTCGTAACTTTATTCTTTTTTTTTTGTTTTCCACTTCTTTGGCTGGGACAATAAGAAATGATGTCTCAGGTTTAAATGGTTGATGATGGTTATTGGAGAACAAGATCATGTATTTGGGTATTTATAAGTTTTAACTTGTGTTTATTTTTGACATTTCTTTTTTTGAATCAGTGGTTACAGGTTATGTCCTCGATACATTGTCTTTTTTTGTAAGGTGGTTCTATAAGAGAACCAAAAATGATGGGTGATATTTCATCTTTTTCTCCCGTTATGATTTCAGCCTCACTTTCATGGAAACTCACAAAAATATATGTATCCCAAAATATATGAAACCAGGTTTTAAGGGTATGCTGATGTCAACAATTTTTTATAAATAAAAAGAAAAAATCAAATCTAATGGTTGGGGCTGATTTTTCTAGGGAGATTTAGTCCAATATTCATAATGGGCCCATAAATGAAGAATATAGCTATGGATAGTGTGGAATTAAGTCAATGACGGTTTGACCGAAATCATTTTCCTTATATATCGGACGTAGCGCCTACCAACGTGGAGCCACATGGGGATGTGGCAGAAAAATATATGCGTCTTGTGTACACTTCCCGCCTAGAAGTGTCAATTCAGTAACATAACACTTGCTTACTAATTTAATTTAAAATTATTTACTATCCACCGCAAATATTTATGTGGCCAATAATGATTAGAGAGTAGGTTAAATATATTTGAGCTTGGTGAATGAATGTCAGGTTACTTTACAGAACAGTAAGAATGTTTGATGAGGATGACAATTTTTCAGTTAATAGAAGGATCCAGAGGGTAATGTTCTTTAACCTCTGTCTTGTCTATTTATTGTCATTGAATCTGGTGTCTATTAACTTTGGGTGTTGGCTTAGTATGAGGAGAAATATATGTAAGATATGGACTTTTTTTTTTGTAAACAACGTATATGCTATTCCATTTTATAAAGTTGTAAGTAGAACTAAAATATGTGTTGACCAACTATGCTATGCAGATGACATCTCAAGATCGTGTAGAACTTGTTGTTGGTGTATGGGTTAGAGATGAAAGCGGCGTGTGGCAATATGAACAGATAATTCATCTGCAAACGCTTTTATGCATCTCTCAACAATGATGCGGTACTCTGAGTTATTACAAGAAGTTAGGGAGCACTTGAGGTCGATTGCATCTGATATCTCTGTGAAATTGACATACCAATATCCGCTTTGGATGGACATTGATGTTGGTGACTGCTCTGCACCACAGTATATAACGGACGACCATGAGGTGGAGGTATTTGTACAAATACGGAGAAAAATAGAGGAGGTAAACTTGTGTGTTACCGTTGTTAAATACTATCAAGGGTACAAGACGGTCGTCAATGCAGCTGCGTTGCAGAAATCAAGTTCGCCGATGGTAACAGACATAGACGCTGGAAGTTCAGATGACTCAAGTTTTGATTTGGATGATGAATGGCACCATTTTGCTATAGAAAAAGAAGCAGAGGAAGTCGTCGCTGAATATGAGGAAACTCAAGCAGAAGAGCATCCTACCATCCGACTTGCATCTGCACGACGACGCCCTGGTGGTTTACAAATTCGGGAAAGGTCTGCGACAGACATAACGATAAATCCATCTTGTCCTCCAGGCGCAAAAGGGAAGGAAATCTTACATGGCGATTGTAACATTGAAGACAGTGACTCGGATGAGGAAGTCCCACTCGTAGTACCATTTTCACAACAGCCTCGCCTAGGTGCAGGGGAGACTAGTAATAGAGTGAGGAGGGAGTTGTTCCCACCTACTAATAGAGAGGTGGACGCATCATTCCCTATGTTAGTTACTGGTGGAAAACATGCGGTACAAGGGTCAAGGGAGAGCAGCACTAGAGGAATGAGGAAGGTGTTTACACCAGTTGACATAGATGGGCATGTAGGTATGTCGAATGTGGATGTCAACATTGCCCCATCTATTGCTGCGAACAATCCTGATGCGAGGTCCCCACTGTATATATGTGGGAAAGGTTCCAAGATGCATTACAAAACTTGTTGTCGGACAATAGCACCGATCCGGTTCTGCACCACCTGTTGACAATGCAATTGGACTAGAAGGTTGGTTATAGAATTTTCCAATTTTACGAGTCTATTCTATGCATTTACCTTTGGTGTCTGCCTATGTTATACGACAGACTGACTATTCTACAATAGGTAACAAGCAACCGCAAAATGCTTGTCACTCCATGGCAACTAAATTAAACTCTGCTATTTTGACTAGTGGTCGATGTGGCAATGGAAGATGTTCACTATGAAGGGGATAAGCTATTTGTAGGGAGAGTGTTTAAGTCAAAAGCAGACTGCAAAATAAAGAATGCGATCCATGCAATTAACCAAAAAATTCACTTTTGCACTTTCCGTTCTATACCGTATTTTATGGTTTTGCAGTGTGTGTGCCAGACATGTCCTTGGCGCATATATGCTGTCCAGCTTGATGAATCGGGTAACTTCCAAATACTGTCAAGCAACTTTGTCCCACCGCTGTATTGTGGATGGTCGTCGCAATTATCATAGATTGGCGACAACTCAAGTTATTGGAGAGATAATGCAATCAAAATTTGTGGGTATTAAGAAGGGACCAAATGCAGCAGCTATTTAGAAGCTTTTACTAGACGATTTCTACATAAATGTAAGTTATTGGAAGGCTTGGCGAGTGCGTGAGGTTACAATGGAAAATTCGCTTGGATCAATGGTAAGAAGCTATGCCCTGCTCCCTGCAACCTAGGCCTCCTTCAACAAGCAAATAGTGGAACAATTTGTGCGTTGGAGCAAATGGACGATCCACCTGCCTGTCGTATATTCAAATACTGTTTTGTGGCGTATGAAGCTTCTATTGCGGGTTGGAAGTATATGCGTCAAGTCGTTGTCGTTTATGGAACAAGCCTGAAAGGCAAATTTGGAGGCTGTCTCTTATCCGCATGTGCACAAGATGCAAATTTCCAAATATTTCCTCTTGCATTTGGAATTGTGGATAGCGAGAATGACGAAGCATGGGAGTGGTTTTTCATTAAGTTAAGTGAATTTGTTACGGACTCTGTGGAGCTTATTTTCATATCAGACCGACATGCAAGCATATACCACGGATTGCATAAGGTAAGGAAATAATATGTATTGTCTATATAGTCCCCGTACTATGTTCAAAGGGATCTAGACTATTTTCAAATAAAACTATGTGAATTTTTAGTTTCCCACATAACATGTTACTTGATTAATTGGTAATAATTTAATATCAATGTGGGCAGGTGTATGAACTTGCACAGCATGCGGCGTGCACGGTACACTTGTGGCGCAATGTCAATTCTTTGTATAAACCAAAGCGGCTTGCTTCTCGTGGTTTTACTGTTTCAGAGTTCAACAAAATTTTCCTCGAGATTCAACGTATCAACCCTGGCTGTGCATCTTATCTTGTTGATATAGGTCAGTAGATTCAAATTTCTAGTACTAACTATTCTACTTTCTTCGTGTCTGTTCTATGCAATCCGACATAACACGTGAACTACATCATGGTTTAGGTTTCGCGCATTGGACACGTGCGTATTTCCGTGGACTCCACTATAACATTATGGATTCAAACAAGCAGAATCATGGAATGCTGTTTTGAAGGAAGCAAGGGAGTATCCGCTCATTTGCATGTTCGAGTACATACGCACTACTGTTATAAATTGCTTTGCACTACGTCATGCAAAAGCAAATAGGCAACAAGGTCTATTGCCGCCTCATGTCCGAAAAGTCATTGAGAAGAACTTTGACGATTTGACAGCTATGGCAGTTAGGCTTATAAGTGAGCTACAGTTTCAAGTACAAGAGCGAAGTTGCGAATGCTTCACTGTAAAACTATGTGAGTCATCGTGCACCTGTATGGAGTTCCAAAGCCTGAGAATTCTATGTGCGCATGCGATTGCTGCAGCTGTACATATTGGACTCCCGACAGATGCAATGGTTTCCCCGGTGTTTTATGTTGATACTTGGAGACACGAATTTACAGAGAAGATATATCATGTTCCATATGTTGGTGGAGAAAACAGGGCTACGGTTGGCGGGGATACATCAACTGATTTGCTAACCCCTCATGTGTGGCGTCCACCAGGCCGTCCGCAGAAGATATGTATTCTATCCCGTGGTGAATATAAGGTACATTTGCTTACGAATCCGAGACCGGCATATTATGTGGACGGTAATAATTCAAACAATCATTTCTGATAATTGAATGTGTTTGTTGTTAACATGCAGCGCACTACAAAGAAGAGTGGCCGTAGGTGTACATGTTGTCGTTGTCAAAGACACAACAAACCATCATGCCGGTACGCCATATAATTATGTAGCAAACTATGCGGGGCATCACAGGTGTGTCGAACCACTTTTTGGAAGAGGGCTTAATAATGATGATGCGGCTTCAGCTTGGAATATAAAGAACGCAGTGGATAGAAACTGTATTGCTGGAAACTATATACTAGACTATATTCAGAAAAATGAATATAGCATAGTGTAGGGGTTTATAATCCACCAGTTATCTGTCCGGGAGAAGGAAATGTATGTAGGTTGGTGATGTAAATGTAATGCCCTTGAACACCTTTTTATGATGTTAATATAAGTGATGTCTTGCAACGGTTAGTGCTCCGTTTACAGAAGAATAACATTTCAATTGGATAAACAAATTAACAGGGTTATAGAAAATATAACATAGTCAACATAAGCATATATGTGGAATAACATATACATATATGCAAATATAGACACGAACCATTGTTAAATGGGTTTATATACTGGACTGGCACACAGTTCTCATATGAAGTACAAGGATTGAGTTATAGCGTGTTTTTGAGACATTATATTACTACAACCGAACAACCAAACAATCCAATACCAATGGAATTTTCCAGAAAATATATAAGTTATTACCCGCATTTGCGAAAATATTTTACGCAATACGTACTACCATACAATCCATTACCCTAGGTAACATATTTAACAAATTTAACGTGTTCATTTTGCATAAGCGTATTGTACGACAAACTATTTAGTCGGAAACATATACGAATTTAATTAGAATAGTCACGACCGCGTAGAAATAGTACATGGTTTTATAATCCATCAGTTATCTGTCCGGGAGAAGGAAATGTATTTAGGGATGTAAATGTAATGCCCTGGAAAACCTTTTTATGATGTTAATATAAGTGATGTCTTGCAACGGTTAGTGATCCATTTACAGAAGAATAACATTTTAATTGGATAAACAAATTAACAGGGTTATAGAAAATATAACATAGTCAGCATAAGCATATATGTGGAATACCATATACATATATGCAAATATAGACACGAACCATTGTTAAATGGGTTTACATAGCTGGACTGGCACATAGTTCTCATATGAAGTACAAGGATTGAGTTATAGCGTGCTTTTGTGACATTATATTACTACAACCGAACAACCAAACAATCCAATAGCAATGGACTTTTCCGGAAAATGTATGAGTTATTGCCCGCATTTGTGAAAATATTTTACGCAATACATACTACCATACAAGCCATTACCATAGTTAACACATTTAACAAATGTAATGTGTGCATTTCGCATAAGCGTATTGCACTACAAACTATTTAGTCGGAAACAGAGATGAATTTAAATAGAATAGTCACGACTGCGTAGAAATAGTACAATAGCTACATAGATAAGTAAACCGAAGTGGATTGAATTGAACCCGTGGTATAGAATGTTATTCAGGAACTTGTGCGGGGCTGAAAGCCGCAAATGACTCGATAGCATAATTCTCCGCTGCAATATGCATTTCATCTTCCCAAAGAAGGACAGCATCGCTTAGTTGCCCGAGTGCATTTTGTTCAGGTAGTACGATGGACGAAATACCCGCAAGTCCTGCACAAGGGGGAGGAAATATATAAGTCAAATTATTCCAGACAGGTAGCGCAGCCAAATTGTGAGGTCGGCCCGTTTAATAGGCAGTTGATCAAGTGTAACAATGTACATAGAGGGAGTTTCACCGTGTTTACGCATAAAGAATGGCAACATCGTGGAAATGTGCGCTAGGTACTGCTGGAATTGCTCATCAGACATGCAGGCCGTGTTACAATAAAACACAGTGATTGCCCATTCTTTCAAGTCTATTACAACACCAACCCAATGATGCCTCTCAATCATCATCGGACAGTAGAGGACATCAACATCGTCCAACCATTTTGGGCATGTTGTGAATTGGACACGGGATAAGGTTGAGAAGAAGAAATTTTCTTTCTCCGTTGAAGTGTCAAACCGATTGTGTTGCCGCTTTAACTCCGATAGAAATGCAGAGGGGAGAAAATCGAACCGTAACTTCCTGCCACGGTCTCTCCTGGACTGAATGAACTTCACAAGCAAGTCTGTGCACTGCAGTGTTAAAGTAGACTGGTGAGAAAAGAGTAGAGAAAATTATTTTCATTCCACTAAATAGTATAAGCATATGTCCTATGTAGGACAGACAAGCAGTATAACGAAACTATATTATGTATTATCTCCAATTGTTTCAAATGCAGTCTGTTAACTTACCAATTCGTCTATCAATTTACGGAACTCAAATATCTCCAAGAATCATGTATTCTCCATTTCAAATCCATCTCCTAAAGTGTACTTTCTGTGACACAAAAATGGTTTAACTTACCGCCAAATGAGTATAGAATAAAAATAGACATAAAAATTGGGAATCACCTCGCATGCTGCATAACTTTTAGGAATCCTCCGCTCCGCGTTGATTTCGGCATTATAAAAGGATTGAACCCACCTACAAGGGCCCGCAACTTTTTTGGTCGTTTTCCCCCTGGTTCGTCCTGTTTTCCTTTTCGCTTCACACCTTTATGTTTCTCTTTTTTGCCTCTATTCTTCCTCTGCCTTATTGGGCGGTAGGAGCTTGTTTTGGTGGTGCAGACGGGGAAAATTTAACAGGACTTGTACGCGATTGTGTGCTTACGCGCCTTGAAATTGGTAGGTCATCCATTTCATCATGCTCTGCAACAGGTCCGTGAACGCGCCCAAGTTCTATTTTCGTGACTTCATGTTCAGTTCGAGCATGAGTTCCAGTAACGCCTGCAGATGCCTGTAAAAATTTTCATTACACCAATGTCCACCACAGTTAACACTGCTTACCCATGCTTTACGCGTATGTTATGTAAAATTTAAGAAATAACCTCTGAGTCTTGAACAACACCAGGTGGAATTTCATATTGGGTGAGGCCAAGCTTGAAAGTTGGTGCGTCACTAGTACTAGACATCATGTTACCGGTCACGGACACTGACGGTTCCTGCAGAAAATAAAATTTTACGTGGTACACATACATAGTATAGATAAGCAGAAAATGCCATAATAATCACATGACTATATGTTTGGACAATATAACACAGCAACATTTCCATAGGAACATAGTATAGACAAAAAAAAAATATTTAACGTCCGACCATATCACACTTACACAGTGTATGTATGAAGTATAATAACTTTCTCAGTGGCATCAGTTGTCACAGCTGCATCCAATTGGGTTAGACCAATGAAACATGACGACATCCTTGCTGGAGGGTCGGATTATCCGACACTTTCGACACCCTCAATTCCAGACGCAGGTGGTGGTTTTTTCTGTCCCTAAACATACAAACAAAATGCAGTTACACGTGTTGATCGGGTTTGATCACATATGGAATATTTTGCATTATTAGTACATATATGTACCTCATGCTGGACTGCCATGTTTGCCTGCTCAGTCATGTCAGAATTACCACATGCATTATCCACTTTATCCTGTATAAAGTAAGAAAAATAGTTGTCATACCCCATAATCTAAAGAAATGCTTTCAAATGGCCAAATGGGATATATGGGCATATTGTATGCCACCGGATTCTCGTCTTCATGATTTTCTGTTATAATACCTTGCTTTCAAATTAACCATCAGTGCCAAACTGTGGGAGGCTTGCATCTGATGGGTCAATTGTATTCGGGCTTTGAGACTCCATATCTACTGCATCAATTCCCTGTGTTGCAATAATGCAATGTTATACCTCATTAACAAAACATTACATCCCTTTGAACTTTAACAAGCTAACTGGTTCAAATTACATGCTAAAACTGCAAACATGTTCGGATTTGTTGTCTCCACTCGCGTTTGATGTTTCGTTTCTCGAGTGACACACATTCTGAACCAACTCATCAACCTTTTCAGACTCTTCACCCCCTTCTGCCTCAGCCCCCGTTGCCTTCTTGTTCTGTACCTCTTTTTCCTGCACTGGGGAAGTGCTCCTTTTTCGCGCTGCAATGACCAACTAGACACGTAGATTACAAGGTCCATTTTTACATTAATTTCAATGTGAAGCATGAAACTATACTAAGGGAACACCGTTCATATAATGTGACTTACCCGTTTCAGGTGACTTGCCTTTTCCACCATTTTCCATCCCAGCATCGACGGATGAGTCACGTAGATCACCAGACATAAATTTTTGCTCGTGTGCCGGAACATTTATGTTCATCAAAATCCATCTGATCGTTTTCTCAAGTTCTGTCTTCAAATCCCGAGCGACAAAATCAAAATGCTCTTTTATACTAACTGCGTATTTTATACTAACTGCGTATCCCTCAAACATTGGAATGGTTCGCTCCTCGTACGCATTAGCATCAAGACGAATGACAGCATGTATGTCAACCGAGTCCGGAGCAGCATCACAATTCACACTTGGACCCGGGGTTGAGCGACTTGGTTTTTTGTTTGTGTTCCTCACCTGGTCAATCGGATTAGTCGGTCGTACACCAGCTGCTTCAGATGTTTCAGCAGCCATCCCAGCATCACTTATACCATCATCATCTATATCAGCTCCATCCCCTTCCATAACCTTATCTCTGTGGGCCTTCCCCTTATCATTTTCAACCGCGTCAGCCTTAACACCACCCCTCCAACTATTTGCCTCAAACGGAAATGCAGCAAATATTAAAGCAACCATATGATCAACTTCCTCATCTTCCGCTTCATCGTCGAAACCTATAAAATCTCCGTTTTTCCTTCTACCCACTGAGGGAAGTAGCTAACCTAACTTCATATGGATTAGTTATATGAACCAAGATAACTATTGGTGTTCATCATTTAACAAAGACCTAACTTCCGCCTTCATACCACAAAACCAGCTCATTACGGATGCAGTACTATTAATGTCGTTGGTAGACAATACATCTATTCTATGTTAGTAGAGTAAAATAGTATAGACAGACTGCATATAACTTAGCCCATACAAGCAATATAGAACAGTTACATATTCTCTCGTACCTGGCCAATTTTGTCAATAGTTGTTGCACTGACAACATTAACCGTCAAACTTCTCTCCACGACAAGGTGTACAATTTCTTCAACATGCATATTCTTCTCAACTAGCGGGTCCTGAATACCTGGTTTGACAATAATTGTTGGACAACAACTCACGGTTACAAGGACCATAGCGTGTGCGAAGCCTTGTATAGCAGTCGAATCTTGTGCTAACTGGTATACTGACCGGCGCTTCGTACTATTAACTGTCAGCAAGAAACTCCCGTCCCCATGGGTATTTCAAAAATGCATCAATGTCCTCCACCTTCTCAATAATTTCTGGCCTAATGTTAGTATTTGCAAACATTGGGCATAGTATTGCCTCAACTAAAAATATTAACGGAAGCCTAAACCTGGTAAAAGCATCCTTATATTTGTTCCCCAACAGTAGCTTCTCCAGCACCCTGGCTGTTGTCCTTTTACTAGCTTTCCCAAAGAGTTCATTCCACATTTTTCCTCCGTCTCCCCTAGATTTTGCCTTACCTTTTCATTTTCGTATGCGTCTCGACATGTCTTCAGTTACACCTTTGGGCGCACAGTTTAGCCCGGTAACAAGAGAAAAATCATCAATCGCATATCTCACAGGCTTTCCCGCATAAACCCACCACAATTCATACTTCTTATTGGTCGCTAGCTGCCTTGATAAAAGATAATGGACAAACCCAACCGAGAAAGTGTGATGCCCCATATGCATAAGCCTCCCAAACTGTGATTCCACCAAACGCTCCTAGTGTTCAGCATCTAATGCAGGCTTAATGTTCTCAATCATCCTCAGATTGAAGTAGTTATTAATCCGATGTCGTAGAACGGGCACATATCCAGTTGCAAATATCCTTTCTGGTAATCCATCCTCTTCCATCTTCCGCAACCTCTGCAATAACACATGGCACCATCAACACATTTTATAGACTTGCTGAGCTCACTATTCTATACATAACCCGCATAAAACGACCTATACTATTCCTCACAAATCCCATCTTCTTTTCTACTATACTACATAAAAATCGGTTTCCAATATAGAGTAGACAATACACAACTTTCCGGTTGTTTACACAACATATAGATGCAAATACATAGAACAACAATTTGATAATTTTTTTGTCAGGCAAATCTATATGTCACTAAATTACATACAATACACTCGATTTTCGGACCCAGTACATGTGACCCGGAGCAAAAAAAATGGTTCCACTGCTGTGGTCCCCAAAGATTTGCCTTAGATCTCTCTCACTTTTAGTATCTATTTCAGTTAAACATGCGCTGGGTTAACAGACTGGACAATTTTATAAAGTCGCCATATACGCTTACCTTTACCGAAGATTCAAGCAGCCGCTTTGACCTTTCTTTTCAATTTCTGCCAATCCTAGATTTCTTCTCCTGTTTCCCGGCGTTAACTTCACCGACAAACCCCGATGCCAGCGAAACCCTATTCTGGTGCTGGCTCAGATTCAAGAATCTTTAACTTCAAAATCTCTGCTAAACTCTACTTTTAACATGCAACGTAAACTACTTCTCTCTCCTCTCGCCTTGATTATCGGTCTTTTCTTTTGAAAACAGTAACCTCTATCTGACAGTTTATCCCAATCTTTATTTCAAAATCTATTTCCCCCACAATTGCCAGCTACGCTGTCGTGTCAGTACATCCGTTCAAGTCAGCAAAGATATTTTTGGTAATTTTATGATTTATACATAGAATATCGTGACCGTGTCTTATTATAGTTATGGACCTAATTATTAAATATTTGATCGTCATTTCTGCCAATTTCTCATTTTCCTAATAGTTATTATGATCTGATGGTCAAAGATTGTTTGGATAGAGGATTAAGTTTAATGCTTTTACGGTTCTTTTATTTAGCGAAAAGGTTTCTGAAACACCCTTAATTATCTTGTCTAAGGTTCTAAACCATGGTAATGGGAATCACAAAATGAGAATTCAGATGCGAATATAGGTATGGAGAGAACGAGGAAAAGAAAAAATAAGGAAAATTTGTGTACTAACCGGAACGAAACTTAAAATAAAGAATATTGTTATGCATTTAGCATATTTAAACAAGTAACCATTTGAAGTACACATGGAAAAAAATGCTCTTCATTTTAGTTGAGAATGGCTGCAAGAGAGAGAAGAGAAGCGATACATCATCTCATCTTTTCTAGAACAAACACTTTTACATCCCCATTTTATTTTATTTATTGGTTTAAACTTGTATTGTCAATTGATTAAATTTCGTAATTTTACTAAAACACATATTTTCCGCATCCGGTATGGTTTAAATTTTAAAAAACGGATATGAATTTTTCAAAATATGAATTGTGATTGTAATTAAGAACGCATCCTATATAGAACTCACATTAGTCTATATCTACATAGACTAACGCGAAGAAGAAGAGGAAAATTAGATGAGGGGAGGAAGAAAGATATTTTTCCCAAAAAAAAACATGAGAGAAAGAGAAGAGAACCAAAAAAAAAAAATGAGGAATGTGGGAGTGAGGAAAATATGGTTCATATTTCACTTAATATATAAAATATTATAGTCTAACAAATTATATGTGTTTTATATAAGACTGACATGAATGTTATGTTTAGGGGTGGGTATTCGGGTTCAGATTGGGTAATTCGGGTTTTCGGATTTTTGGGTTTAGGGATATCAGATCCATTCGGGTATTAGAAAATTTTGGATTTGGTTCGGATGGGGTTCGGGTATATATTTAAAATCCGCTAATACTTGAAATGTGTTTCGAGCTCGGGTTCGGGTTCGGTATTTCGGATTTTTTATCCAAAATATTCAAAACTTATTCCAAACATTCAAAAATTATCCAAAATACTCATAATTACCCGATTTTTTTTCTCGATTTGGTTCGATTTAATTACTTTTTATTCCAATTATTCGAATTAACCGAAAACAAAGTAATATACTTAAATTGGTATTTTACCCGAATATATCTACAATACCCGAATTAACCGAAAACAAATAAAAAATTATAAAAATTACCTAAACTACATGAACATATCCGACCTTAAATCTAAATATCTTTAGGTTAATTTATGTTTTGGGTACTTCGGGTACCCGTTCAATTCTCGGTTCGGTTCGGATTTTTCGGTACTAGGTGTTGAGGGCCCATTCAGGTATTTTAGAGAAATCGGTTCGGATTCGGTTCGGGTAATTTGGGTCGAGTTCGGTTTGGTTTTTTGTTTCCGGGTATTTTGTCCACCCCTAATTATGTTGTTCTACTTAACATTACCTCTACATAAATAAGTTTCAGATCCTAAATTCTAAATTTTAAATTCAAAAGGTTAAATATTAATCAAAAAATAATTTTTAAACCCTATGAATAAACAGACAACCCGAAAATTGTGTCTTTAGTTACTTTTGAATGAATTGAAATATTCTATGTTTCCACATAAAATATACATATAATGGAATGTCATTTTTTCTATAAATATACATACAACGAGTTCTTACTTATATTTACATAAGAAATTCCTAACATTTATTATTTTTTCGAATTATATTATATTTTGGATTCGCACAACTTGAGACTAGAAAAAATTATCATGTTTATTAATTTATAGAGTTTCTACTGTAATTGATATGTACAGTAAAAACTCTATAAATTAATAATGTTGGGACTATACTATTTCATTAATTTATAGAGTTATTAATTTATGAGTAATATTCTAAAATAGCATCAAAACAAGTTTTAAACCGATAAATTCATTATAAAACACAATTCAACCAATGATAAAACAAATTGTGGATTACAAATGGTTAAAAACATTAAAATATTAATTAATATTTTATTGATAGTTGAAAATATAATATAATTTAAAATAATTTTTTTCCCTAAAACAACAATTACTATTAAATGGAGAAAATATATACTAATTATTATTTTATGATATTAATAGGACCATATATTTGTATAGGATTTTTTAAAAATTATTATCTTATTGAATTGTGTTATATTTTGAACTGGCCCAACTCGGAACCAGAGAAATTTATTAATTTATCGTATTTATTAATTTATCGTGTTTATTATCGAGTATTAATTTATAGAATTATACTATATTATAAACATTCCAAATACTATATTGGAATCATACATTTATATAATTGGATCTTGTATAAATTGTATTGTATTTGTTACCAAACAAAAAGAAAAGAATAATGTATCATAGTGGACTTTCCAAAAATATTTAGGTTTTAAACTAAAATTAGATAAAGTAAAACTTATTAGATAAATTTATGTTCTTTTTATCATCATTTAAACCACAACATACTGATCCATTAACCCAATTAATCCACACATTTGTAGGGGAGGAGACTCGATCCCGGATGAAATGATGCCGATTTTTGTGGACTTATGAATACCACTAAACCGCAGTCACTTTTCAAATAAATTTATGTTTTTATCAACTTTTTAACAAAATTATTTTTAAAATAAGAATTACTTCATATCTTTAACTATTAAATTAAATTAAAATTATTATTTATATTGTTAGTTTTTTAAAGCATCTCCAACGTATTTTTATTTTCTAATTTTTTAAACGTCATTTCAGAGAAAAATCTTTTGTAGTGACAAGAGTTAAGGTTTTTATTTATAAAATGATGTGGCAAATTCTATACATTTTCATTTTCTCTTTAAACAAAATTATAAGATATATTTCGTATCAAAGTTAAGGATGAATAAAACAAAATAGTTGCCTAGTTAGTCAAAAGATCGAAATTGGGTCTAATGACCATAAAACGCATTAAAATTAAGCCAGTGGCCACGTAATTTATATGATCATGTTCTTAAATATAATTTATCCAATTATGACTATAATATTTTTCTATTACACACAAGTTTTAGTTTCTTCATACAAATTGATTTAATCTTGTAATCCTCTATATCTATATATATATATATATATATAAAACATATGCTATGATTTGAATTTTTGAATATAAACAAAAATTACTTAAAAATGAATATCTGACTTGTATCAAATAATGTAGATTCATCATATTTGAATATATATATTTTTTATGGACAATTTCAAAAATGTTATTTTTTGTGTGTTTATTTTTAAAAATATCATAATGAGTTGTTTATTTTCAAAAATGTCACTCATTAAATGTAAATTGACTAAATATCCTTATTTATTGAAATTAGAGTTTTATAGGGATTATGGTTTAGGGTCTAGGGTTTTAGGTTTTTAAGATTTTAGGTTTTTAGGATTTAAAAACTTAAAATCCTAAATCATAAAAAAGGTTTTGACCCCTAACAAATTATAAACCCTAAACTTAAAATAATTAATCCAAATCTAAGGGTTATTTTGGGTAAATGATATAATTTTAATGGTATTTTTGGAAAAAAATTAGAATGATGGCATTTTTGAAAAATGGTATTTCTAAAAAAGCATTTTTCAAAATTTACTTTATATATAATTGAAATTACATATAGAATTAGGAATTAATCAATAGTTAAGATGATTGGACATAGGATAATATAGAGATTGAAAACTGATTTCCCAGAAACACAAAAGCACCAAATATCATTAAAAAATGTCATATTTTTAATTTTTTTTTTAAAATATCACTAATATTATATCATTTATGTTTAGGTTAACCATGTTATGGTTTAATTTGAGTATTTAGGGTTTGTTAATGTTAGGATTTAGTTTAAGTGTTTAGAGTTTGTTAGTGTCAAAATTTTTATTAAAATTTAAAATTTTAGGATTTAAATGTTAAAAAATTATTAATTTCTGATATTTTGAAAATAGATAACTCATGGTAGTAATTTTGCAAAATAATATTTTAAAAATAGTATTTTTAAAATTCTCCGTAAAAAGCTGAAACATAGGCAGAATGATGAGAGCAAATACTATCAACGACAATAATAGAAGAGATGAAATTTTCTTAGTTGCCATTAGTTAGTTATATTTCTAGAAGATGCAAAATTCTTTTTCGAAATGTACCGTTCAATCTCTTGAGAAAACAAAACCTACAGAAAAAGAACATTTAATACATATTTATAATTTGATTTACCTTCCGTCTTTCTGATATTATTGTACTTATTGAAAAGTATTTATAAATTAATAAATACGATAAAATAATAAATTTTGTCGGTTTTGAATTGGGTCAGCGTAAAAAATAACAAAATTCGATAAGATAATAAAATAATAGTTTAAAAAAAATTATAATCTAAATATAAGGTCTCCGTGATATCATAAACTAATAATTATATAAATTTATGCATACATAACTATTAACTAATATAATATACTAAAATATGATACAAGTGTTGTTTGTTTTTACTTAAAGTTAAAGTTGAAATCTTGTTGGAACTCGTTTCTAACTTTATTTATTATATTAAGAACTCTCGATCTGCATCAAAACTTGTGAAGAGTTTTAGTCATGATAATTGATTCTTTACGCGTAACTGCTTCTAAATGTATCATAGCATCGTCTTCAACTCCATCATCACCATTAAAAATAATAGCCATAATTTTTTCTAAATTTTGAACTATAAACATGTATTATTTTCACATGGTCCAATATGTTATATTCAATTGCAATAGCCGAGATTATTAATCATAATTTCAAGTTTATGCATGTCATTTCACAAGCGAATTCATTAAAAAATTATATAACATCATTTAAAACAAAATTTAGAAGATTATGGACTGTAAAAAATATATTTCTATAAATTACTATTTATTAATTTATCAATAAATTAATATGTTTATAAATTAATAAAATTTTAAAAGTCCTAAATTAAAAATATCTCTCTAGATTTTGATAAGTAATCAATATGATTTAGAAAGAATCAATATCAAAATCGCAGAAAGATTATCTTGTCAGTCGTCCGCGCTCGTCGAAAGCAGTTGTTGAATTTTCGTCGCTCGTCGTTGAGAGGCAGCGAAAATTTAGCTTTTAGGGTTTATGAGTTTATTATGATGTGTTTGTCCTTGTTCCATGACCTCTTTATTTATAGATTTTTGTAAACCCTAATCCTAATTGGATTGGACTTTTTCTGTCGTTGCTCCATTTTAATTCTCTTAAGATTAGAAACTTATGTCGGTTGTTTGCCCTATTTTCTTTAAAAATATGAGTTTATGTTGATCGTTTCTCACTTTCAATCTTGTTGAATGGTCAGTGAATGCCTCTATTGTCGCTTCTGCGGCTAGTGTTTTCGCTACGAGGTTTCTGGTAGGGCTTGTCATTCCTACTTGTTTTTCATGCCTTACCACTCGCGAATCAGATCGGGGAGTGACGGTGATGGTGAATTGGGTCTTTTTCCACTTGATATGTGCCCATGCTCTGAAAAGAACATCTTCCATGGTCATGCACTGATATTTCCTCAGTTCTTTTTACTGGTCAGCGTCTGGAGTAGACCTCTCTTGAATGTCGAGATCGCAGTAGATATAACACAGCTTGGAATGGAAACTTTTTCCTTGTTGAAGCGTTCCATACAATTGCGCAACAACCTCCTTTCTTCTTCGTAGAGGTCGTCAGCCGTCTTTTTCAGATTCATGCTGCTCACAAATTGCTCAATAAAGTGATCAGTCAGTGAAGCAAAAGAGTCTATCGACGCGTTCGGTAGGTTCGTAAACCACTACAGGGCTGGTCCAGAAAAACTTGAAGCAAATCCATTTCACATGATAGCTTTGCGATATTCTCTTTCAATTACGGTAGTGCACATCTACTGTTTGTACTGTGCTATATGATTCCCAGTGTCTGTTGTCCCATCGTACATCTTCATTAAAGGAACGTAAACTTTTTTGGCATCTCCACGAGTGCGATCTCGTCCGTGAAGGGAGTGTCTGCATAACAGTTAGGAGCGTTCTTGATTATCGGAAGAGCCACATCTGGAAGTCACTTTATCAAAGCATCCATCGCTTCCAAACGTTTGTAAACCATCGCTTCTATGTATGAGTCATCTTTGGATTGGTTTGTCTCTGGATCACCAAGTGGAATCAAAGGTCAAGCGATGGTCGTCCTAGCTGCACTTGTGTCAGGTGTGCTCGTTTTTCGCTGAAACACCGTCGTAGCTACACTTGTACCCGGTGGGTTTCGTCCAACAATTACATGGATTAATGTGCGCTTACTAACATCGATATCACTGCTTCGATCACCAGTGATCAAAGAGGCGTTCTCTGCTTTTAGGGAAGCGTTATCCGCTTCGAGTTGTGCTAGTTTTTTTTCGTTCCGCTTCATATGGGCAGTTAGTACCTCCAGTTGAGTAGCAGTATCAAGAGGGAGGTTAGCTCCTACAGGAACGTCATTGTTATCTTCTCTGTGTGTCATGTCTCACGTAGTTAAAATTGCCCCTCCTTCTAGTGCCAAATTGTTTTAGCACACCGACCAACGTCAACATGACCATACAATAGTGACCTTTCAAGATCTCATGGAGAATTAGTTGGTGTGCTAAAATATGGACCATTCTCCCAAAATCCTTGTTTGTTTTTTGTGCGTGTCTAAGTTTTTTTTTTACTCAAACAAACTAGATTTCATTAAGAAACAAGAGAACTAACAAAGAGTTTCTCATGATCCACCAATGGACATAACCACATTGAAGTATTACATACAAGATAAGCATGGTAAGTAGCCTCTTTTGCATTCCGATCCGCACAATGATTTTCTTCTCTTCCGATGAACCTAAAAGACGCATTAAAGTTGTCCTTTTTTGTTCCAAGAGTTCACTTGTATAACTCTTCAGACGTGGCCATGCTGGAGGGTCCTTCACTGCTTGGATTAACAACTTCGAATCACTCTCAAATTGGAAATCTGCATATCCAAGGTTGCTGACAAAATTGACATCCCAAACAAGAGCCAATGCTTCTGCTTCAAGGCTACTAGATAGACAAGGATAGGCTTTTACCCCTACCCATTTAACCTGGCCCAAATTATCCCTTATCCATTCTACACCAGTCCTCTCTGGCTCCCTCAGTCCAAAATGCATCAACACTGCATTTGTAAGTTTCTTAAGTTTAGGTCTCCATCTCACTACGGATTGAGCAGATGTAGGGACTCTGGTCGCGAATCCATGTAGAATAATAAGGTGTCGCATGATACCTCTTAGTTTTTTAATTTTTTCTAATTGTATGTAAATATTAAGAGAATTAATAACTTAATTGGTAAATTTTGGTCATTTGACCCCATTATATATAGGTTTTATATTTATAATTTGCTTAATAATATATATTTTAAAAAAATATTATATAATGACACCGATAAAAAAAAATTATAGGTCCGCCACTGTTGGTTCTTACCGCTCTCATTGTGGTCGTGCCACTCTAGCTTCCCTCACTGCTTTTTCCACCGGGTGTTGTGCCTCTTCCGGACGGTCTGAGAAAACTAGCTCATTCCTGGCATTCCACGATCTCCATGGCAGCCACATGTCATGTTCCTTTTGTGTTCCTCTGAGCATCCTTCTCTTGGTAGAAGGCATCTTGCCATGTTTGCAAACACTGAATCAGCCGCTGTTGTGTAGTGTTAGTGAATATATTGTATTAAGGGCAATTTAGTCTTCTACTTTATACATAATTAGGTTAATACACTTGTATAAATATGTAGCCGTTTGGCATGTTAACAGACAAGGGAAAATCTTCATACGTTCTAAGTTTTTCTGACATGGTATCAGACCAATAGTCGAATCATACAAATCTTCGACTATTATCGATCCTTGATTCTATATTCATTTACTCTTTTTTTTACCTTTTCTATATCGATTCTTCTATCGTATAGAATTTCTTTTCCACCATGGCTGATAATTCTGCTCTCGCTGTGGCTCGCACCAAGACACGTTGAACGATTGATCCTTACGATTTGTCCTCTGGTGATAATCCTGGAAGTGTGATATCTCAACCACTTCTTCGTGGATCAAACTATGATGAATGGTCTATTAATGTTCGTCTTGCACTCAAGGCGAGGAAGAAATTTGGATTCGTAGACGGCACCATACCAGAACCTACTGCCGGATCTGAAGATTGGTGGGCAAATAATGCCATGGTGATTTTGTGGCTGAAACTAACAATTGAGGAGAGTCTTCGCTCAACACTCTCGGTCCATGGGAATGCTCATGAGCTTTGGACTGATATCCAGCACTGATTCTCTGTTCGTAATGGGCAACGTATTCAGCGTCTTAAAGCAGAACTTGCAAACTGTCATCAAAAAGGACTCAAGATGCAAGAATACTATGGAAAATTAACTCAATTGTGGAGGGGTTTAGCTGATTATCAGCAAGCTAAAACCATGGAATAGATTATAAAGGAGAGGGAAGAGGATAAACTTCACCAATTTCTAATGGGTTTGGATGAGAACGTGTATGGGGGTGTGAAGTCTTCTTTGTTATCTCGTGATCCTTTGCCATCAATTGATGAAGCCTATCAAGTCTTGACACAGGTTGAAGAGTCAAAGATTGGTAGTCGTATTATGGCGGAGAAAACAGAGGAGATGAGCTTTGCTCTTCAAGCATCACCTCGTCCACAAGGTTTGTCGAACAATCATTCACGCCCTGTTTGCTCTGCTTGCGGTATAACTGGACACTTGGCTGAGATTTGCTTCCGCAAACTTGGCTATCCCGATTGGTGGGTAGAGAGACCTCGCCCTCGCTCTTCCTCTGGACCATCACCAGCCCTGTTACCACCTTCAGGACGTGGTCGTGGTTCTAACGTAGCCCGTGCTAATTATGTTGTTACCAGTCCTGCTGCATCAGCTCATTCTGCTATCACAGGAGCTGATCGCATCGGCATTACTGGGTTGACGGATACACAGTGGCAGGATTTGGTTCGTATTCTCAACGAACGCGAACAGTACCCAGACACCAAACTCTCTGGTATGATCTCTATCTCTTCTTGGATTATAGACACAAGTGCTACTAACCACATGACTGGTTCAGTTCGCACACTTGTTGAGATTCGTGATATGTCACCAGTTTTGATCAAGCTACCAGATGGTAGATATACTAGTTCTACAAAACAAGGAACTGTTCAGCTAGGGTCTGATCTTAGTCTCGAGAATGTGCTCTTCGTAGATGGCCTGCAATGCCACTTGATATATGTTTCTCAGTTGAATCGTGAGCGAGCTACTGTTTTCCAGATTACTGATCGATTGTGCATTATTCAGGATCGCATTACGAGGATGTTGATTGGAGTGGGTGAAGAGTGTAATGGCTTATGTTTTTTCAGAAGCATGGGTGTTTCAGCAGCGATGCATATCTCTAACAATACCTCGTTAGATGTGTGGCATAGATGTTTGGGACATCCAGCTTCTAAAGCAATGGATTTCTTACCTATTTCTGAATTAAGTAGTTGTAGTGGCGTTTTTGATTCAAAGACTTGTGAGATTTGTATACGCGTAAAGCAGTCTCGTGTTTCGTTTCCGTTGAGTTTGAATAAAACAAAGGATGTTTTTGAAGTTGTCCACTGTGATCTTTGGGGTCCTTATCGTACTCCCGCTCTTTGTGGCTTTCGCTATTTTCTTACTATTCTTGATGATTATTCTCGAGCTTTGTGGATTTATTTGTTGCCTGATAAACAACAAGCACCAACAAGTTTGAAGAATTTTATTGCAATGGTTGAACGACAGTTCGGAAAGAAAGTCAAAACGATTCGTAGCGACAATGGATCCGAATTTATTTGTCTTAGTGGGTTCTTTCGTGAACATGGCATCCTCCATGAGACGTCTTGCATCGGGACGCCACAGCAAAATGGTCGAGTTGAAAGGAAGCATCGGCATATCCTTAATGTTGGGCATGCTCTTCGGTTTCAAGCTTCCCTTGCCCTTGAATTTTGGGGTCAATGTATCCTAGCTGTGGGTTATGTTATCAATCGTACTCCAGCTGCTACTCTTGGCGGTAAAACACCTTTCGAATTGCTGTATAACCGTCCTCCACCTTTGTCTCATCTTCGGGTCTTCGGATGTCTGTGCTACGTTCATAATCAGCATCATGGAGGTGATAAATTTGCTAGTCGAAGTAAAAAGTCTATATTTTTGGGTTATCCCATTGGCAAGAAGGGTTGGCGTGTATATGATCTTGAAATAGGGAAGATTTCTGTTTCCCGTGACGTGATCTTTTGTGAGGATAAGTTTCCATATACTGCCTCAGACACTGACTTAGCATCTCTACTGTCTCCTCAAATTTCAGATCCTGCATCATCACAGTCTGTGCATTATGAACCTGCAATTTTGGGACAGTTTGAGCCTGCAATTTCTGATTTGCCTGAACATGCTGCTTCTGCCTTGCCTGCCTCTGCAAACTCTGACGTTACTGCACCTGTAGAACCTCCTGTTCCAACACCTGCAGCTGTTGAAACTCATGTGACTGCTGTACCTGAAAATCCAGTTTCTGACATACATGCTGCTGCCTCAGAAACTGACACAGCCACTGGCACAGATACTGCTTCAGAATCTGCTCAGTTAGGACGTGGTCTTCGGCAACGACATCCTCCTGCAAAACTGGCTGATTATGTTCTTCACACGATTGACGTTCCATCAAATACTTTTTCTGATGCGTCATCTGTTACATGTGAATATCCACTTGATGTTTATCTCTCATGTGATCGTTTCTCGGCATCGCACTATGCTTATCTTTACGCTACTACAAGTGCAAACATACCTAAGTATTATGCTGAAGCTGTGAAAGATGAGAGATTTCGAAAGGCTATGCGAGTTGAAATTGATGCTTTAGATGAAAGCCAAACTTGGACAATTGAACAACTTCCACCGGGAAAGAAAGCCCTAGGTTGCAAGTGGGTGTATACCATCAAATACAGATCTGATGGTACACTAGAGCGATACAAAGCACGTTTGGTAGTTCTCGGCAATAACCAGATTGTGGGTGTAGATTATGATGAAACGTTTGCTCCGGTCGCAAAGATGGCTACTGTTCGTATCGTTCTAAAAGTTTCTGCAGCGAAAAATTGGGAGGTTCATCAGATGGATGTTTATAACGCATTTCTTCATGGTGATTTGGATGAAGAAGTGTTTATGAAACTTCCACCCGGATTTCGGACTAATGATCCTAACCAGGTATGTCGTCTACACAAGTCCCTCTATGGTCTTAAACAAGCACCCCGTTGTTGGTTTGCTAAACTTACTGCTGCTTTGATCGAATATGGATTTACTCAGTGTGTCAATGACTACTCGTTGTTCACATATCATCGTGACAACACTCAGCTTACCGTTCTTGTGTATGTCGATGATTTGGTGATTACTGGCAGCTCTCATGATTTGATTCAAGCTTTCAAAAGTTATCTTAGTTCATGCTTCCGTATGAAAGATTTGGGGATTCTCAAATATTTTTTGGGAATTGAGGTTGCTCGCAGTCCTTCTGGTATATATCTATATCAAAGGAAATATGCACTTGACATCATCTCTGAAGTTGGTCTCCTTGGAGCAAAACCTGTAGCATTCCCACTGGATCAGAATCATCGTCTGGCTCTTGCTACCGGTGATATTTACTCTGAGCCGGCACGATATCATCGGTTAGTTGGTCGATTAATCTATCTTGCTGTGACTCGGCCAGACATATCTTATGCTATTCATGTCCTGACTCAGTTTATGCAAAAACCGAAGACTGATCATTGGGATGCTGCTCTTCGCGTAGTTCGATTTCTTAAAGGTAACCCAGGACAGGGTATTCTTCTCCGAGCCAATTCTCCTCTTACGGTAACGCCATGGTGTGATTCTGATTGGTCTGGTTGTCCTCTTACTCGTTGCTCACTCACTGGCTATTTTATACAACTTGGCGATTCACCTATATCCTGGAAAACAAAGAGACATAAGACGATTTCTTGTTCTTCAGCTGAGGCAGAGTATCGAGCGATGCAATACACGGTTCGTGAACTCAAATGGATAAAAGCTATTCTTCTTGCACTCGGTGTTGATCATTCTGCTTCCATTAGTCTTCATTGTGACAATCAAGCTGCTATACACATTGCTGCAAATCCGGTGTTTCACGAACACACTAAACATATTGAAAACGATTGTCACTTTGTTCGAGATGCTATTCAAAGTGGTCTTATTGCTACACGCCATGTCTCTACGAAGGTTCAATTGGTTGACATCATGACTAAGGCTTTTGGACGTGCAGAATTTGAAAATTTCAAGTTCAAGATGGGCATTTGTGACCTTCATACTCCATCTTGAGGGAGGGTGTTAGTGAATATATTATAACAAGGACAATTTAGTTTTCTAATTTATACATAATTAGGTTAATACACTTGTATAAATATGTGACCGATTGACATGTTAATAGACGAGAGAAAATTTTCATACGTTCTGAGTTTTTCTAACACGTAGAAAAGAGAAGCTGCTGGAGACAGTGCGTGTCAAAGTTGAGCCTTGTTTTCTAATAGAGAATAAAAGAACAATAATGTTCCAATCCTGACATTGATTCGTTGACGTGTAATTTTAAATAACAACTCTACCGAAAACCCAATCTTTTTTTAGAGCATATTTGATCTACAACAGTGACAAACAAGACAGAGAAAAGCAATAAGTAGGAAAGGGGAAACACAGTCATCATGGTTTGGCTAGAAGAGAAATCTCAATCTCTTGAAGTGTTTTCCCTTTGGTTTCAATCACGTTCCGCTTTACGAACATCACCGCCATTAAACAGAACGTCGAGAACATCGAGTATAGTAGCCGAGGACCAAGCTGCTCAAGCAACCTCAGAAAGAGTAAACCCACAAAGAAATTTATGACCTGTTCAACGAGAACCAACAATGTTAAGCAACATTAGGAACGGAACCAAAAAAAACACAATCCGTGAGATGATGAGACCGAGAAGTTTATTATTTACCCAATGCACAGACATGCAGAGAGCCATAGCTTTTGCTCTAATTCGACTTGGGAAGATTTCAGGAAGGAGTAAACCTGGTACCGGACCAGCTCCTAGGGCGAATGTTAGCACAAACCTGTATCAGAAATGACAATTGTATTTATAACAAAGAAGTATGGAAAACAAATTCAGTTTCAACAAACACTTACACAAGAGTGCCACCGACTGATAAACACAGCCCCCAAAAATGTGGTAAGTATGAACTTGTAGCACCAACTTGAACTGCCATTGCTACTGCCTATACACATCAAAACGTTAAGTGGGCTTTCTTCAACTTTAGTACAAGATAAATCATATTCGCACTGATAATAAGAAAAAAGGAAAGAACGAAAAACACAGATGAATGTACAACACACCATGCCAGTAAAACTCCAAAGGAGAAGAAGCCTTCTTCCTACTTTATCCATCAATACCATCGCAATTAAAGATCCTGATCATCAGAACAGTGTTACAATTCAAGATCCATATCATTGAAAATACAAAGTAAAAAAACAGTAGAGGAGAAGGCGACTTTACCCAAGAGGTTTGAAATTCCAACAAATATGTTGGCCAGGTCCGATGGCACTCCG
Organism: Pseudoturritis turrita; assembly: GCA_900406555.1. NCBI lineage: Eukaryota > Viridiplantae > Streptophyta > Magnoliopsida > Brassicales > Brassicaceae > Pseudoturritis > Pseudoturritis turrita. The sequence continues at coordinate 105,822 of OVBL01000093.1, forward strand.
GCACTTTTGAAAACGGTAGAAGAGAAATAAAAAACAGCATTTATACCAGATAGCTGTTGCAAAGCAAACAGGGTTGATCCAATAAAAACAACTGCAAAAGGAACAAGTGAATAACAAAGTACTATACAGGAAACAAATAGACACAAGAATACAGAGCATACATGTTTGCAGTTACTTTCTCGGGAAACAAAAGAGTTATATACCTCTTGAATGCCGACCATATAGCAGCTCTGAGAGGGTCACAACATCTGGCTCATCCGCTCTGTCTAGATCTAGTTTGTGTAATTCTGCCATTGCTGTTTTCACATGAGACCCTCCGAGCAGCCTCTCAAACTCAGCTTCTGCTTCAGCGATCTTCCCTTGCTGCATAAGATGATGAGCCTTTCAAATATAATGATCACAAAAGGAAAGAGACAGAGGAGCAGTAGTGTAAAATTAAGTGCAGTTTTCAGGCTGAACAACGACAGAACATTGGGGTAGAGTTCAGAATTCTCTGTGATGCTTATGCAGTGTGAATTATGAAGCAGACCTTGAATAGCCACTGGGGAGACTCGGCACAGAAGAACATTCCCAGAGCGAGTGCTGCAGCAGGTATCGTTGATACCCAGAAACAGACACGCCACCTGTGTAACATAACGACATAGATGATCAAAACTTCTTAGAATATGCTTTAGCAAGTCATACCAAAAGTTGATTCTACTAAAGATTATGATAGATCCTACAAAAGATGAACTTTCTTACCAACCAGTGATGTTATGGACTGGAATCCCTATAAACAGGGCTCCCATCAGTCCCAGACATGTAGCTATCTGTATGAAGCTTCCATATGTTCCCCTAACAAAAGCTGGTGATACCTACTCAAAATTTGGAAAATTTGCGTAAGGCAAGCCGCTCCAAACTTATTGCAGAGTAAGATCCATAATAATCAGTGCTTTGGACTCCTTCATTGATATACCTCTGTCACATAGAGTGCTGCCACAGGTGGCCCAAGACCCATCCCAGTCCCAACCAAGAATCTTCCCAAAAGCATGACAGCTAAGCTGTTGCTAACTCCACTGAGAGAAACACATTTTAGCATAAGAAACAAATCAAACTTATGGAAACAACGCCAACTCCTGGTAAAGAATCGTAACATTGCGATAAGAGCTACATCAAATATACATGCCACATCAGGATATAAATTACTCAATTGGATCAGAACAAACAGGGGAGGCTTGAGTAACGGATGGTTGGTTTACCCTAGATAACTGGTTATTTGGTTTGGTTTGCTAGATTTATCTTTCATTCAGCACTGTACGTCGTTTCTTACAGAAAAAATCGAATTCTGGACCTAACATATTGTAACCCTGAATTAGGATAGAAACAACTGCCTCTAGTAAAGTTTAGTAAGATGTTAAAAATAAAGAGCCTTCCACTTATGACTTATGTTCTCTTAACAATCACCAGAAATTTGCACGTATGAATGCTATCTCTAATGAAGAAATGGTCAACACTTTTAAGCATAATAACACTGCCTCACTGGGAATTTATTACCATAGCATTTGCATGACCAATTAGCAAGTCTAGCTTAAAGAAACAGTACTAGCCAGGAATCTCAGAATTTTACCTTACAAAAGCACCCAAAATCATAGGTAAAGCACAAAGTTGAAAGGCTCTCCGCCGTCCAAATCCATCGGCAACTCCCCCGCTGAATAAAGATCCGATAAATGCGCCACCGAGACATACACTAACCACCAAACCTTCACATATGAAGCAACATAAAAATTATTATATATTAAAAAAGTAGATGTAGTGATGACTAACGAATCGATACGCCATGAAAAACAGAGAGCAGAAGTAATAATACCTTCAGCTAATGTATCACCACTAAAGGCAAGGTCAGAAGAAATGATTTCAAGTGGTTCATTGACAACTCTGTGACATAAACAAAGATGATGAAAATTAACACAAGTAATAATAATAATAATACTTGAAAACAAACATGTATAATCACGAACCCTAAGTGGTAACCGAAAAGGAAAGACGAAATTGTAGCCACGAGGACGTGTGGAAGGGAACACATCCACGGAGGATTTGTGGTATCCGTTTCCTTGTTCACGTCATTCTGTAAAAGACCTGAAGAAGAAGATAGAGGAACATTGAAAATTGGATGATTGAAAAAGAAGAGAGATTTTAGTAGAAATGAATAAGCATGTTCGTACCTGAGGTTTCTTCGACGTCAACCATTGGTGTATAATCTCTGGATGAAGATCTCTTGTACATCGAGGACGATGTCTCTCGTTGCAAACCCCACATGCGGCAGCTAATTTGTAGATCTCGCCTGATTCAGATTAGAACAAACAAAAATTAGAAACCGTTCAACAATCACCCGAGCAATCGTGAGATCACTAGATGCAGCGAAAAAGCAAAGACGAACAATTAGGGAAAAGCAAGAGAGGAGAACACACAGAGAATTTATCAAAATAAGAAGAGGTAGCAGATGCTTCTTAGAACATGGATATCAATAAAAGCTTCAAGGGGAGGAAGTAGAAGAGAATCATGGCTAGTTGCTAAAGTGCGCAGGGTTCGATGGAGACAAGACGACAAGACGGTGTTGCTGAGTCATCAAACGAAATCATGTGATTTTGCTTTCATACTCATAATCCTTTGCTTTAATTAAACGCTTGGAGATACGCACGTGTCACCTCTCTATGTTTCTTTTTTTTTTTTTTTTTTCTCTCTTGATAACCGCATAAAATTTGTTTCTAAGTTTTGATATTTTTTTTTCTCTTCCAAGTCTAATGTTGGTCCAATAGCTCAAAAAAATAAGTGGTGTTCACTGAATCCTAAGAGATGAAGAAGTGAAGGTCCGGTAGTTTGAGGTAACCCTAAACTACAATCGGCTTTAGAATTGGAAGCAGCCTTATCTTGGGTTCACTAGAACAATATAGGTGCTTAACAATGTCACGTATCCGACGAAAATTGGCCATACTGACGGCTTACGGACGAAACACAAATCATCGTAAATTACTCGACGTAATGAATCATTCGACGTAAAATCGTCGTAATGGTTATGGCGATTTACATTCGTCGGTAACTCGTCGTTAAAACGACGATAACTTTATGATGAAATTACGTCGAATGTGGAAGTTGGAAAATTTCGTCGTTCTATAGACATTAATCCATCGTCGTAACGAACTACGAGAAATGTTTTTCGGATCGCCGTAACATCGACGAAAATTTTACGACGAAATATTATTGATTCATTGTAAAAACGTCGTAAACTTTGTGACGTCTTGGGCATCACATGTCGTAACCAGTACGACCATAATAATTTAATTATATTTAAAATATATAATAAATTTATAAAAATTAAAATTAAAATAAAATATATAATTAAATAATAAATTCTAAATAAAAACCGATAAAATGTTCAATTAGTTTAAAAATTTAAATTACATCGGTCTCATCTACCTGGATATCATCGAACATCTCGTCGTTCGCGGCATATGTTGATCACCTCTCAAACTACATCTGCTCTCGAGTTTGATGCTGAGCAGCCTCCTGATGGCTCATCTCCTCGTCGGCACTAGTGATGAACGCTACCTCCGTTGCAACACTATGGCTAAAATCGACTCGAGTAGCTGGTCGTATTCCTGCATATGATGAGCACTAGCGGCTTGCTGCTTCCGGAGTTTTACAATCTGGTCATGCACGATATTGAGTTGCATACGCAATTTAGTCGGATCGTCAAAGGTGCGGCATGGAGCAGACGAAGAAGCGGCGGAGACATCCTGTATCGAACCCATTCCTAAGGTCCGCCCCTTCTTCTTCGGGGCAACCTGAAAAATGAAAACATGTTAGATTTAAAAACGTAATGAAAACTATGTATTGAAATATTAGCCCATATTTTACCTCTTCGAAGATATAGTAGATCTCGGGTGTGCTCAGTCCCACGGACTGGACCGAGCTACCACCCGAGGATAGTTGGAGCTGTAACTGATGCTCGATGACTATCGCAGTCACGTCGTTATAGATCTGCTTTGACTGGGCGTCCACAAAAGTTCCATTCTTCCTCTTATGGGTCTCCCTGAAAACCTCACTAAGAGGGAAAATATCCCTAAGGAGAGAGGGGTTAGAGCTATTTTTTAGGGATCGAGTTGGTGGGGATACTCCCGGAGAGTATTTCCCTAGCCAAGTCCTTCCTTCAGATCCATCGTCTTTCTCTCTCTCTGCCTCTCCAAAACCGATTCTCTGATCTCTCTCTAAATCATGTCGAATCCCTCTATATGAAGGTCCTTGTTGAGTAATTATAGAAGAATTACTCTTATCTTTGGCCCCTAACTCGGTCGAGATCCTTTGTCAAGTCACATCATTTGTTTCTTCCATAGAGTAGCGAGCGCTTTTTCCGTGCGGTGGTAGGTTAGACTCTACAGCCGGTCTAGTCTGTCAGAGACATATTCGACTATTTTCCGGGAGCAGATCTACTCTGCCCTGGAACAGGAACGCCCATATCCTGCTACTGATGTAGCAACTCCTCATTGGTGGTTTAAAATCACCCCCAAAAATTGCCCCCGACTCTCCGTCTTGTTCCCACTGGAAAAATAGAGGGGAGTGGAATCTTAACGTGTTCGAATACGGTCGACATTTATTTTTCCTGCTGTTGGTTCACATAGATAATAGTTAAGTGTCATTGCCCTTACGAGATTTCAAACAAGATACTCCCTTTGAGAGATTTTCCCAACCGCACTGATGGATGACTGGCTTTGATCAGGGCGCACTTCTGTTGGGTCCGGCTTACCAGCTCGTTAACTAAGTAATTGTTTTCCAATCCCGAGTAACTTGGTAATTCGGGTTGGAGTTCTCAAGTCGTGGCGCTTGCCGCACGGGGAGATTTTGATATTTTCCCAGAGGTAGACGATGGGAACAAGTGCAGAGGTAAACGAGCCCTTGTAGGGTATAAGCAAGCAAAGAAGTAGTGACACTAGAGGAATAATAAAACATGAAGCCCGAGGGGATGCAAGCAACCAAAATGCAAATGATCCCGAAGGGATAATGAAACAGGAACCCCGAGGGGTGCAAGCAAACAAAATACAAATGATTTCGAGGGGATAATGAAACAGAAACCCCGAGGGGATGCAAGCAAGAAGATCCAAATGACCCCGAGGGGATAATGAAACATGAACCCTGAGGGGATGCAAGTAAGCAACATGCAAATGACTCTGAGGGGATAATGAAACAAGTATCCCAAGGGGATGCAAACAAGCAAAATGCAAATGACCACGAGGATATAATAAAACAGGAAACCCGAGGAGATGCAAAAAAGCAAAATACAAATGACCATGATGGGATAATGAAACAGTAACCCCGAGGGAAAGCAAGCAAGCAAAATGCAAATGAACCAAAGGGGATAATGAAACAGGAACCTGAAAGGGATGCAAACAAGCAAAATGCAAATGAACTTGTAGGGATAATGAAACAGGAACCCCGAGGAGATGCAAACAAGCAAAATATAATGCGTACCTTTGAGAATACCTGGTTATTGTCTCCTTCGGGGCGTTGCTGCCGGCGAGTTTTGAGAAGCTAGTTCACTTCATGGTTCATCCTCGGTTGACATCGATGTTCCCTCGGTAGATCCATCGTCTTTCTCTCTCTCTCTGTCTCTTCAAAACCGATTCTTTGATCTCTCTCTAAATCGTCTCGGATCCCTCTTTATGAAGGTCCTTGTTGAGTATTTATAGAAGATTTTCCCTTACATACCCTTGGTCAAGTCACATTATATGTCCCTTTCGTAGAGTGGCGAACGCTTTTCGTGGGCGGCGGTAGATAAGGCTCCACAGCCGGCCTAGTTTGTCAGACACACATTCGGCTATTTTCCGGGAGCAGGCCTACTCTATCCCGGAACATGACTGCACCCCTATTATGCTGATCATGATGTGGCAGCCCCTCATTGAATTGTGTAAAATCATCCCCAAGAAAATACAAATATATATACGCTTCCAACACGTACTCATTTTCTAAATTGTCTTTAAAAAGTGCTTCCGCGCTTCGCTTCCGCGTACCCGCTTATGATTTATGGTTTAGTTTTCTGGGATTATCGTTTAATATTTTAGATTTATAGTTTGTATATGTAGGGATTAGGTTATTGGAAAGAGAACATATAACATTCACATCAGTCTATATAGAATACATAACATTCCATAATATGACATTTTATATAGAACAACAAATTTTTAATTAAAATGACTTATCAATAATTTAAAATCCGTGTCTGTTTTTTTTAAATTTAAATCATGTTGGATGCGGAAATAAAAATTAAGTATAATTACAAAATTTAATTAATTTATATTAAGAGGATAAAGCAAAAAACAAGATGAGATGTGGTACCTATTTATGTTATGCATAGAATTGAACATAAATAAGGAAAGAGAGATGATGTCTCTATTAGAAGGGCATTTTTATCTATGTGAAACATGAAATGGTTACTCACTGCATTATTTAAAAGACAATTCCTAAAAGTAGTATATTTTAAGTTTTTGTTCTAAAAATATTATTACTAGTTTTTTTTTCCAAAAATACTACTAAAAAATTTTGTTTTCCAAAAATTACAAAAATAAAACTAAATTTTAAACCTTCAAAACTAAATCATAAATTCTAAAAACTAAATCCTAAACCCCAAATATTAAACTCAAACCCAAAATTTTAAATTAGAAACCTTTAAAAATTATTTTTAGTGTTTGTGGTATTTTTGGAAGAAAAAAACTAGTGATGATATTTTTGGAACAAAAACTTATTTTTGTCGTATTTTAAAGAATTCCTCTTATTTAAATTGTGGTGCTATATTCTTAGTTTTTGTTCTATTTTGGTTTTTTATTTTGTCTTCTGTTATATATTATCATCAGAAATATTTGATCTAATCATAATTACAAATGATGATCAATCGATCGAATTTAACTATCCGCAACATATGCGATTATGATGAATAGCTTCATGATACGATACGATTCTCCGCAATATACGAATCCACGACGGACGATTTTACCTGCATTACATCTATGATGGATAATTATTTCTGCAACACACGAGATCACGACGGACGGCTTTACATACAACACTCTGAAACCTCCAATAAATTTTTATTTATTAATCTGCAGAAACTGTATTATGTACGAATTGAACCCCAAATCTGATATAAAAAATCTTTAATCACTGGGACAAGAAGCTTCCACATATTCAATTTTGGTTAGTACACAAATTCACCAATGTACATTATTGTCAATTTATCATTGCCGACATACACAAAAAAGACAAAAGAACAAAAAGAAAAAGAAAGACGATCACAAATGAGTTAATTGGCCCTATAACCTCCAAAAGAAATATTAATCGCTAGATATTTTTTTTGGTTATAGGAAAAACTAACCCATCACAAATTTGCATGTACTATTTTACTTTGTTTTTGTTTCTCAATTTTCTTTTCCAAGAGAATCCACATCGAACCATTTAAACGATTAAGTTATCCCCATAAGAGATCATTTACAGACACTACCAACAACAATCTTTTTCCTCTCTTGTTTCTTCTTTTTTGCAACTCTATAAACTAATCACTCTTGAAACTCGATAAATCTACACACTATTATTATTAAAACCCTATAAATCCACAGTTGTTGTTACCGCCTGACTTTTCCCCTCAAGGAAGCGAAAACAGATCGTCATATTCCATATCAGCTATATCGAACAAACCGTCATCCTCATCACCAACTGATCCTAAAGTCTCTGTTTTTCCAAGCTCAGCCTGCAAAAAGATTCATTCATCATTCCAATACTGACTTTTATCTTAAATATTCCACATTGGTCACGAATCGGACTAACTTGTGCATTATCGGATAGGTTCATATCACATTATCCTCACTTATTTAGAGACACATTGAAACTAGTCCACCATGATTATTTATAACTTTTAGTTCATCTCTTGTAAACTAATCACCTTTGCCTGACAGTATCTCTTGAGCACTCGGTGGTACTGCTGGCGAGCCTCTGGAGAATTGGCCATCGATAGAACACGAGAGAAAGCCTCGTTCACTGCCCCATCTACTTTCTGCTTGCGAAACACCTTGAGAATGTCTTCGTCTTCACTGTCCTCTGTAGTTTCTACGTCTTGTCTGAACCCTCTTAGCCCAACTCCTTTTCTTCTCCACCTGAGTACAACCTTATCTAATATTCCTACTGCCCAGCAGATAACCTTGTAATGCTTCCTTATTTGGTAACCTCGAACATGAGCCTGCCAGAAATAGAAGAGAATAAAAGAGCTGCACGAGGCGCCCAAGGCTACTGGGAAACAAAGTATCTTCATCTCACTAAAGCTGTTAAATACCTGTATCTTCACAACTTTCTGGCGAAGCGCCAGAAATTCTTTTCGACCTTTATAGCCACGGTACTTCTTCTGAATAGATAAAGCTGCTGAGTGGTAGTTCCGCACATTTCGAGACGTGAGTTTTGACATGGCTGAGATCCCTTCGATATCTGCACAATAGATCCCGTACTCTTGTAAGCAAGCAGCCATAGCTGCTTCTCTCTGTTGTCGTTTTCTGAATGAATGTGCACGAAAAGCTGCCTGGATTCTTGCAGCTGCTTGAGCTGCATTTCTCACTGCAGCCAGTGTGTCTTTCAGTGAATGTTGATCCTCATTACCGGGAGGACTTCGTTCTGAGATGGAATTCACAGTTATCTCTGCTTGCACTTGAGCAGAGTCTTTAGAATTTTCGGTTTCTTCAAGTGTGAGCGATGAGAGATGGTTTGTTAACGCCACCTCTGATAGATAACCTGCAAGACCCTTGTGCCCATTAGAGGCAGCTATTGAAGCTGCAGTTTTACCAACCGGGTCTTGCGCACTGGGATCAGTCACTGCTCCAGCTGATGCCCCTGAAGCTATAAGGGCAGCCACCATTGTTTCACTGCCACAGCAAAGAAAACAGTATCGGTTATTAGATTCATTTGAAGCTATTGTCTAACAAAGGTGCCGCCTTAAACTCTTTTTGACAGTGATCAAGTGAAAAACAATCATTTACTTACGATGCTAAGACATACCAGTTTGCCAGAAATTTAGGAAAGTGACTGACATCAAAACACTAATTTCTACTCGAATAAAAGTAGTTGAAATGACAGGTTTTGGGTCTACTCTTTATTGGCTGCTCACCTCCCAAATCGTGCAGCCCAATGAAGAGCACTCCATCCATTAATATCACGAAAATCCACACCGACTCCATGACCAAGTATTGGATAGAGCGCCCACTCGAAGCCAAGGCCTGCAACCATATGAATAATGCCTTGTTCTTGCTTTGACAAAGAACAAGAAGTTTGATCTTCATCTTGGGATCTTGAAGACAGCCACGCATCCAACTTGTCTTTAAGCAGTTCCTGTAGAAGCCAATCAACTGTACTTGATGATGTTGCAGTGCCATCTAGAATCCCTCCTATTTCATGGCTCCACTGATCATCATCAGCTTTCAGTTTCTTCAACAACTTATCAATGCCCGGCTCCAGGTTACTTTTTCTGTCTGATAGTGGGTCCGATAGAAGTGTTTGCACAAACCTTACAAGTAATAAAAGCTCATCTGGACTTGTGGACATGTCGCAGGTCTGTGGCATACTGCACTTAGGGCAACATGTGTCAGGCCTTTCGCGATACTCAAATGCCCTTATTTGACTACACGAGAGTCTATCTCCAGAAGTAATGCATAAATTGACTTTTCCAGGGCCACATGGAGGGGCTTCGCACCGAATAACACCTTCCTTAATGATCTCAAAAGGAACTTCAGCACTCCCAAACATGCAAGACCATGTAGATTCTGTTGGATCACAGAGAAATGATCCAATGATTATTACCTGCATTGTCAAAATCAAAACGGAAAATCCAACTGATCACCAACATATGTTCTGACCAAGCAAGAAAATAACATAATTTTCAAGTATATAAATTATGAGAGTAGATTTATGCACTCTTACATAGATCAGAATCTCAACGAAATATTAAATATGGTGTAAGAGATTAGACCTTAGTAGATTCGTTCGCGTAACCCCACTCTGGTGATATGTCCTGTATAGTAAACTTTTGCTTTTGTGCAACTGTCAATCTCATTTCTTGCTCGAGTTGCAGCCCGATTTTCCCTTCATCATCCATCATTCTACAGTACTCGACATTATTCTCCGGAGCTCCCAGTTCAGAATAACAAGCAGGAATTTTGAAAGAACCAAGTTCTTGAGGCAGCAATAGCGTAGCTGAAATTTAAGACAACTATCAGAACTGACCGACGTTAAACAAGGTATGAAGCCTCACAGTATTCTTTCGCAAAGCAGATGACATACATTGGTCACCCTGATTGTTGTAATTCCAGTGGGAATCTTCCTGCATTCCAGGTAGCAATCCTTTCGAAGAATTTGGTGTGCTTCCCTGCTTTCAACAAAAGGTATATAAATTCCTAGATTATAAACTTTTTACTTATTAGTTTTGAAAATCTACTCAGATGCTATTAGAGATTAGAAAACCATAACACATCTTGTTCATTCACCGTGTTCCTCTGTATGGGTAATCGACATATATATATCGATGCATGAGTGCTATTCGGTAAAGTCACCTTTAGGATTCCTTCTGTTTTTTTTATTTCTGCGAACTAATTAATCGATACAAGAGTCTTCCTTGCTTGATCCCATATTTCATTTAATTATACGAGAGAGTTACCTCAGAGTGAAGAGCTATAGAAGCCTCACATGCCTCCAGCACATCTTTCCAAGATTCGGACTCTTGATCTCCATGCCCGCCTTTACCACCTGTAAGAAGAATCTTTTTACTCTTCCTAATAACTAAATAACATTCTTCAATTCCGCACATAAACAACATCATAGAGAGACTAATAAGGAAGAAAGCATGACAAGACTTCGAGGGCATGCTGAAGCTACTTTATATAACTAAATTAATTATAGAAAGTCCATAGTCTGCTACAGTGAGGAATTTTTTTTTTAAAACCGAGTATCGAAAACTTATGCTGTATAACTTTTGCATACCTGAATCATTCTTTACGAGCATTAGATTGTTAGAATGATATTGGGCTCCAACATACCCTCCGTAACATCTCTCTAGTTTGTTATTCTCTTGTCTCTGATGTACAGTTGCTGGTTGAGCAAGGTGATTGATGTCCTCACTACACTCTAAAAATTGGAGACTATCCAAACTTTCCTTCTGAGTGTAGAGTGGATCTAAAGTATTAGCAATATATTGGCCTCCAACATATCCTCCGTAACATCTCCCTAGTCTATTATTCTCTGGTCTCTGATTCACAGTTGCTGGTTGAGCAAGGTGATCGATGTCCTTACTAAACTCTAAAAACTGGAGACTATCCAAACTTTCCTTTTGAAAGTAAAGTGGATCTACAGTATTAACATTATCATCTCCAATACTCAGTTGTTCCTCAAGCCTCTTCAGAGCCTGCCTCTTTTCAAACTCATAAGCACTTCCACTGCCTCCCGGGGTCTCAACTCTGCTACTCTTAAACACAACGTCAGAGTTAACCTCTGCAATGCCCGGCGAACTAGATGAATGCTGATGTATGTCAGTAGAATCACCAATGTAGTGATTGTAGCTTGCATTCTGAGTCCCGATGGAGCTTGGACTTGAAAAGAGAGTCGAAGGATTTGGTGAAAACTGCAAAACATGTCCACTAGTTTGTTTTCCCTGAAAAATTAAACCAACCACGATGTCATAAAACGAAACTGAAGTTCCGCATTAGTATAACAGATATTGCTTATCGGAGAAGTTACCTCTTTTCCCTCACTTACATCCCTGTAATGAACAAGGACAATATGGTCGTATTCCCTGATATAAAAAGCGCAATAAACTTTATGTTGGAAAACATTTCATTTTTAAGTAACTTGTATACACATTCAAAAGAGAGGATATTCATGATTAGAAAATCAAACTAGAAAGTCCAGGCAGAAAAGTATGAGTACATCACTCACGGATCTAGCATCCAGTAGATACGTCTCTGAAAATGGGGGTCAAGCTCTCCATGTGCATAATAACAGCTCAAGGCTTCGGCGTTACCCACCTGTTCGCAAACACATAAAAAGAGTCATGAACAACCTTATTAACATATCTCAAGTTACAAAAGACAGTATCTTGGATACATGTACATTTAGAATACATGACCAAGACCTAAGACTGGAGTAATCTTAACCACTAGCAAAATAACATCTAAGAGCCACCAAGGCAGCAACAATTCACTATCCCTAAAACTGCTTAAACACCTTAAGTCGTTCGTGTGCTTCTGCAATAGCTCTCCCATCCCTTTTTCTCCGCCATTGATGACCATCTTTACGGAAGAATTTAAGAACTCTTCTATTGAAAAGAAACAAAGATCCACCTGAGACAGAGTAGAGAAAGTCTTTGTATCAAAAATCAACATTTTCGTTCATGTCAAGCAGTAAAAGAAAGCAAAGTCAAACTTACTTGTAGGCTTTTGAAGAGCCTTATGTGTTAGCTTATATCTTTCATGATTCTGCAGTATAAAGTGCACCTCAGGCGGTTTCAACCAACGCGTATGAGCTTCTAGGTGTAAAGTATTTATTTCGTATTCTGAAATCAAACCCAAAAAACAACGAAAGATTTAGCCTTTGAATCATCGAAATACACACCCAAAAAAACGAAAAATTGAGCCTTTTAGTCATCGAAATAACGGGAAGGAGACGAAGCTGGTGATTTGGAGGCAAAAGGGGGGAAATGGAGAAAAGCCCCCTTTTTGCGGTCAGAAACTCACCGGATTGCATAGCGATTGTGGGGATTGATCTACCTAACCGCTGGACACAAACATGAGATCAGTTTGGTCTTCGTTACTAGGCTGTCGCAAGCGGGAACAGGATCGCAAGTAAGAGACAGAGAGGAGTCGGTAAAGAGTAGGAACGAGAAAGAAGAAGAGAGGATAAGGAAAGAAAAAGAAGAAGGGTGTAAAAATTTGACTATGGACTGACCAAGATTCTCTGGGAACAGTTGAAGGATCCTTCCGACACAGAGCCACGAAGATGGATGCAAATGCAAGGTAGGGGCAAGATCGTGTGTGGCCGCTCCCCATATTATCGACGCGAGATGATTGGTGGGTCAATAATTGATATCCACGTGACATGATCATAATGTTTGAATATTAATTAACCTCGTCTGACTAGAGATTAGAGAGCACGACGACCACAAATCAACTTGCCAGTGAAAAACTTGAGGGTAATTTGTCGTTATAATATCAACCTACTTCGTCTCATTGATCAGTTATTATTATTTATTTATTTTTGCCGACGTTTCCATGTCTCATTTTGATCAATCGGTTTGATCCAATCATCCAGTGACCCAAAAAAATTCCGATTCGATTTTCAATCCGGTTTTAAAAACATTGGCGGCAAATAAATAGATTATATTAGGTATGAGCGTTTTAACCGGAACCGAAAAATCGAACCGAAATCGGTTTAAAAATATCCGAACTGAAACCGATCTGAAAACCTAAAATATCCGAACGGTTCCTATAATTTTTAAATGCATATATCCGAACCGAACCGGAACCGAACCGAGAACCGAACGGGTATCCGAAATACCCAAAACATAAAATAACCTAAAGATATTCTGGTTATAGGTCGGGTATGTTCGGATAAATTTTACAATTTGTTTTTGTTATTTTTTCGGTTAGTTCGGGTAATTTGGAGGATATTCGGGTAATTACCCCGAAAATTATCCTAAATTACAAAAAAATACCCGAAATTACTTGAAAAATATTCGAAATTACCTTAATTACCCGAAAAAATCGAACCGAACCGAAACGCGAAAATTACCCGACTATTTTCGGTTATTAGTCGGATCTCAGTAAGCCTACCCGAAAACTGAAAAAACCGAACCGAAACCGATCTGAAAATCTAAAATACTTTAACGGTTCATAAATTTCTATACCCGAAATACCCGAAAAATCGAACCGAAACCGACCCGAATACCCGAACGCCCATGCCTAAATTATATAATGAAGTTGAGTTAGATATGTGAGCGATTTATATGGTCAAGTTAAACCATATTTTTTGGACCAAACCTTATATAATACAAATTAAGAATGCGCTAAAGTATAATTTTGGCATTCTACTTATTATTCAGAATATTTTGGCTGATTAAATTAGATAATGTATAGGATCTTGTGGTTAAAAGAAGGAGATAGTAACTCAAAATTATTTCATGCCCAAACAAAACAGAGAAGAGCGCGGAATCGGATTATTGGTCTTCATAACTCTTCTGGGTATGGGTGGATACGGAGCCGGAAGTAGAACAAGTTGCGGTCAGTTATTTTAATGATCTACTTGGTTCCACATCTCCTACGGGCATAGAGGAAGCCCTGAGGGAGGTGCCTACCTTGGTTTCAGATCGGATGAATGCGGAGTTAACGGTAATAGCAACTGAAGAAGAAGGCTGGAAGGCTCTTTTTCTGATGCATCCGAAAAAAGCTCCAGGCCCATATGGAATGACAGTTTTATTCTTTCAGCGAGCCTAGCACATTATTAAAGGAGATTTATTACAACTGGTTAATGATTTCCTCAAAACGGGAATGTTTGATCTGAAACTAAATATGACGAATGTATGCCTTGTTCCCAAAATGGAGAGGCCGACTAGGATGACAGAATTGCGGCCAATTAGTTTGTGTAATGTGGGCTATAAGATAATTTCGAAGGTTCTATGTCAACGTTTGAAAAGATATCTCCCTGGATTAATATCGGAGACACAATCGGCCTTTGTTTCTGGACGTCTGATTTCAGACAATATTCTTATCGGCCAAGAAATATTTCATGGGCTCAGGACAAATAAATCTTGTAAGAAGAACTTTATGGCAATAAAGACAGATATGAGCAAAGTCTATGATAGAGTGGAATGGTCTTTCATAGAGAGCCTCCTCAGAAAACTAGGTTTTGTGGAGGGGTGGATAATGTGGATGATGCGATGTATTAAGTTTATAGAGTATAGGGTCTTGACTAATGGTAAGCCAAAAGGTAGAATAATACGAGAGAGAGGACTTCGACAAGAGGACCCTCTATCACCATATTTATTCATTCTTTGCATAGAAACTTTAATTGCTAACATACGGAAAGCGGAACATGGTAAATCGAAGCCTTGTATGACTTCAAATTCTACAAAAAACCTTTCTTTTAAATTTGTCAACTCTACCACCTATCCCCCTCTCCTCCTCCTCTAACCTCTGAAAATACTGTATCTAATCCTTTTTGTCCCTAAACACAATCCCTGATGAGGGTTCTCTTCTACCTGAAGAGTCCTCTTCCTCAAATATATGAATTCATCTTCTTTTTTTTTAATGTATGCGGTTTAAATGATGCGGATAAACACAAACTTTTCACTAAATGGCTTTTTCTAATCAGCCACCTATTGGTGCTATTTTGGAGACACATGTTCAAGAAACACATTTGAATCAAATAATGGTTCAAACCTGTCATGGATGGAGATTTGCTTCTAACCATGCCTCAGACGCAGATGGGAGAATTATTTTGATCTGGAAACACTCTGTGGATGTATATATTTTGCATCAATCAAGACAATCCATCACATGTTCAGTCAAAAATGCAGGTAGTTAAGATTTTATTTATACTGCTATCTAGCCTGTGGAGTGAGTTAGTGGATTTGAATAATTCTCTCAGCCTTGAAAACTCTTGTTGGATAATAGGAGGTGACATGAACTAAGATCATTCACTACTCAGAGCACTCCTCTGTTACATGGGATCACTTAACTTTGGACATGATTGAACTGAAGGATGTGTTCACTACCATAGGGGTGGAAGATCTTCGATACTATGGTCCTTTTCATACCTGGAAAAATAAGAGACCAGATGATTCTGTGACAAAGAAACTTGATAAGGCTATGGTGAATGATAAGTGGCTCACTTCTCTACCCTATAGTACAACCACTTTCGCAGCTCCTGAGTTTTCTGATCACTCTTCTTATATTGTCAGGCTAGCTTGCCCTCTGCCATCTTCAGCCTCAAAGCCCTTTAAGTTCTTTAACTATCTAGTTAAACATCCAGATTTCTTATCCATAATTGAGGCTTCTTGGGATCAAGCCGGTGGTTTCTCTTCAAACATATCATCTTTCTATGCCAATCAGAAGTTTATAAACAATGCTCTGAAAACTTTGAATAAAGACAACTTCTCAGATATTTAAAAGAGAATAGAGAAAACAAACCTGCAATTACAAGCTGCTCAGGTGATTGCTCTTGACAGCCCATCTCATGCTACGTTTCAATCAGAAAAGGATCTTCATGCAAAGTGGTCATTTTCTTAGAGAAATTGAAGAATCTTATCTGAGACAACGTTCTAGAATTAACTAGCTGAAGGATGGAGATCATAATTCCAGGTTTTTCCATAGGGTAGTTGCCTAAAAAAACTCTTATAATTCTATAAGATCACTTACTTTGCCAAATGATATGACCAGTACTGATGCAGAAGAAATGGGTATGGCTGTGGTGGAGTACTTTAAATCCATTCTTGCTCCTGCTAGTTTGGATGCTCTGTCAACTCCTCTATAATGGTTCATAGAATTACAACCTTTTAAGTGTAATTAACACTCATCTACATAACCAAATGATCTCCCTTCCTATTGATAATGAGATAGGGATTGTACTTTAAAAGCTGAACCCCAATAAGACTCCAAGACCTGATGGCCTTACATTTGCATTCTACAAATCAACTTGGTCAGTGGTTGGAGAAGAGTTTCTATTGGCAGTAAAAATGTTCTTTAACACTGGTTTTCTACCAAGAGCAACAAAAGCTACTCTTTCACTAGTGCCTAAAAAGCCAGGAGCTACTTCAATCTCAGATTATAGGCTAGTGGCTTGCTGCAACACTATATACAAACTAATCTAAAAGCTCATAGTGAAGAGACTGAAACCAATACTGCCTCTAGTGATTCTCCATAATCAAACAACGTTTGTTAAGGGTAGGCTTCTAATTGAGAATACTTTGTTGGCCTCAGAGATTGTCCAATGGTACCATAAGAAGGGAGGACCAAAAAGGATTATTATCAAAGTTGATATAGCTAAGGCATTTGATACTATAAGATGGGAGTTTCTATTTAAATGCCTCAGAGGACTTCAAGTTCCAGAACTTTATCTCTGATGGTTGGAGGCTTGTTTTTGTACTCCTTCTTTCTCAATGGGGTTTAATGGTAGCATCTATGGGTACTTCAAAGGGAAGAGAGTTTTAAGACAGGCATAATCTATCTCCTCCTTTGTTTGTTGTAGCTATGAATTGCCTTTCCTATGTCCTAAATAAGGTAGCATTAGAAGCCAAGATGGGATATCACTACAAATGTGAGGATGCCAAGTTAACTAAATTTATGCTCTGCTGATGATCTTCTGATTTTTACAGAGGGAAATCTAAACTCAGTCAAGAATATCCTAGAGGTGCTTAGGGATTTTGAGAAGAAATTAGGATTTGCTTTGAATATTAATAAGACTTGTTTCTTTTCTGCTGGTCTATCAGAGGAGGAAGTAACTCATATTAAGGTGGAAACATGGCTTTCTTATGGTTCTTTTCCAATAAGATATCTTGGGGTTCCTCTTTGTACTAAAAACTTACATTACTAGATTGTGCTGGTCTGATCCAATATCTCAAAATAAAGCTTAATGCATGGTCTTCTAAGGCTCTCTCATTCGCTGGACGTCTCCAACTTCTATCCACAATCATAACTGGTATGACTCACTTCTAGTCCTCTACTTTCATCCTGCCACAAGGATGTACAAATGAGATCAATTCATTATATGGAAAATTTCTATGGAAAGGACATATTGGCGGGAGAGGAACTGCTAGAGTGTCTTGGGAAAATGTGACTAAGAGTAAATTAGGGGGAGGTCTAGGGCTTTGGGATTTCTCAACTTGGAACATAGCTTATGCACTTAAGCTTATTTGCCTTCTGTTTTTCAACTCATATTCAGTTTGGGCTGATTGGTATTTAAGAGAGGTACTTTAGGGAGCATTGATAACTTCTGGTTGATAAATACAAAGAACAAACATTCTTGGATGGCTAATGAGTTAATTTTGCTAAGAGATATTATTTACCCTTGGCTACGGTTGAAGATTGGGAATGGAGAGAGATGCTTCTTTTGGACTTCTAATTGGTCGCCTTTTGGTAGAATGGATGTGTATCTTAGAGCAGAGGGAACAACAAGAACTAGGATTCAGAGAGGTTCTTCTTTGGCGGACCTGTGGATATTAGGATCTTGGGCTCTTCCACCTGCCAGATCAGAATAACAGGTCAATGTTCAAATCTTTCTCTCAATTATTCAGCTTACAAATCAGTTGGATGCTTTGGAATGGTACCCTAATAATCGTAAGAGACCGGTATGCCACTGGTGAAATCTATGACCTGTTAAAGGAGAAGGATCCGGAGGTTACCTGGTCTAAAGAAGTATGGTTTTCCCCTGACATTCCTAGACACATGTTCTTCGCCTGGCTGGTAACTCTCAGCAGATGTCCGACAAAGGATAGGATGCTCAGATGGGGTTTTCAATCTGATCCTTTGTGTGTTTTGTGTAAAGCTATGCATGAGACACGGTCACATCTCTTCTTCGATTGTGTTTTTAGCTGGACTATTTGGGAACCTTTAGCCATGAAAAGGAGTTTCATTTCACCAAGGGATTGGGATTCTCTTTTGTTGTCTCTTCGATTGTCATCAGGTACGAAACCTCACCAGAAACTACTCTGATTATCTTGTCAAGCAGCCCTTTAGTTCATTTGGTTGGAAAGGAATAACCGAATTCACAGGCTAATCTTCAAACCTCCATAATCAATTTTAAAATCTGTCTCTCTCACCATCAAGAACATAATTTCAAGTCTTCGAGACTCACAACCTTCGTTAGCTTCCTCTAAGATGCAACTTTGGCTCTCAAACTGACTAATCCAGGTTGATCTCTGCAACTTGTTTGATGCACAACCAAATTATCTACATATTCTACTACAGAGGATTTCTAATCTCGTGACTCTTTGGTTTCTCGTCAATTTTTCTATCTGACTTTTGCATGTAGTTGCTATCGACTAGGGTAAATTAACTGGGCTATTTGGATTGTACTAGGTCTGATTCTCATGTGTTTCTGTTTTGTATGTGTTGGGCTATTTAGCCACTGGGCCATGGGCTCTGTAAAGCATTTTTTGGGAAAATCGCATAAAAACCCTTCAAAGTGTCACGCACTTACACTATAAACCTCCAAAGATTTTAACTAGCACTTTAAACCTCCAACTTGACATTATTCACACTATAAACCACCAAAATGGCTTTTGAATACGCGTCGTCACTAAATTTAAAGGAACTGTTTATTTTATGTTTAAAAATGATGATGTAGTTTTCAATTTAATTTTTAATTAAAAATAATAATTTTATATATTATATATTAATTAATAAATCTAAAAAAAAAAAATAATAACAAACTTCTTCTCTTCCTCTCTCTCCGATGATGAAACAATTGGCGAAATCATGATTGTGAAAAACAATTTTGTTTACACGAAACCAGATCCAGATGCTTCACCTCAGCATGGCCGTGGCCATCCTCCTAAACCTAAACATAAAGTACTAACACCGACGATCGATGTTGACGTATCGATTTGTGAACGGATCTCTGATGGTGGTGGTCATGACACCGACGATCGATGTTGACGTATCGATTTCAAACCCGATGAACTCAAATCGCGATCGTTATACAGAGCCAACATAGTTGATTTCATGCGTCAAGAGAACTCCCAATATGTATGCCTCCGTCGAAATTTAGTCTATCGCTTAGGGTTTATTCTTTCCAAATTTGTGTAATTTTGTGAATCTAGAAGGGGAAAAATCTGGAATTAGGGCGAAGTGTTGTGCGAAATCTTGCTTTTGGTTTGAGTTAGAAAATTCGATTAATCTCCACTCAAGTTTTGTAGTATTTGTTTCTGTTTTTTGGGGTGGAACCTTCGATCCATCGACGACCGCCGCCGTTGACTTCGTTCTGGATTGATTTGCGGTGGAATCACTAGCACCAGCTGCACTTCCCTTCCCAAACATGGCAGCTAGTCGGCTACGAGAAGAGAGAGATGTGAGAGAAGATTTTCTCTTTTTTTGATTTTTTAAGATTTATTAATTAATTATAAATAATATATAAAATTATTATTTTTAATTAAAAATTAAATTGAAAGCCACGTCATCATTTTTAAACGGAAAATAAATAGTTCCGTTAAATTTAGTGACGACGCGTATTCAAAAGCCACTTTGGTGGTTTATAGTGTGAATAATGTCAGTTGAAGGTGTAAAATGTTAGTTAAAAAATTTTGAGGTTTAAAGTGTCAGTGCGTGCTACCTTCAAAGTTTTTTTATGCGATTTTTTTTTTCTCTGCAATTTAAATAGTATGCCTTTCTCAAAAAAAAAAAAGTAACATGTTTTTTATTCTTTATAAAAAAAACCAAATATTTTTTATAATGGAACTAAAAAGGCAAAAACATACATAATCATCGAGAAAGGACATCAAAGCATGTCTCTCCACCATTTCCAAACATTAATTAAAGGGGCTCATATCATATCTCGTACATTGTCTTAAATAATAGATTGAAACTGAAATACTAACATCTAAACACATTTACTGCCATTTATCACCCATAAGCTATTCCGAAACCAACTACAAGTCTTCTCTTCTTCTTCTTCTTCCTTGATTTCTCTCCTTAGCTTGCGGGTTGGTGCTTTGGTTTTGCAATCATTCGTTTAACTTGTCGTGAAAAGTTGAAGTTTCGGATCGAAGATGTCCTCTTCAATACTTCTTGTTTAACTATGACCCACCGTAAATATTTATTCTTTTTTTTCATCATTTTCTCTGGCTATTTCTTGTACTATACTGCCATAACTGGTCAAGCTACCGGGAATGAAACAAAAGAGAAAATAGCAAGAACATACATCATTGAAACATTAATCACATATTCACCTGTACCGGTCAGTTTCGTTTAATTGTGTCCTTATATTTTTCATGTCTTTAATTGCATGTCAGCATGTGGGTGCCCTCTTTTTTTTTTTTAACATATATGAAGTACAATATTTCAAATACACAAAATTTAACTCTTTCCCAATTGCATTAAAAATGTGTTTTTTTTTTTACGTGAAATAAGAGTGTGTTAGAATTTGAAATTAATTTGACATGTACAATTTAGAGTGGTTCGCCCGCAATGCAAGAAATACGTCCACTTTTTTCTGCGGTGGAATTCATTATATTCAAAATTTAAAAAGTTGTAACTTTTTCCCCCACTATATAAGAAACGACGAAAATAATAAATATAGGAGAAAACTCTTAAAAGAACGAGTTAAAACCTGAAAATATCCAAAATACTTTTAAAAACACATTTAGTTATAATTTTTGTCTAGAGCCTCTCATGGAAAAGAGGATTTACAGCCCTTTTCAAACCCTCTCGTCAACTTAAATACTCAGATCGACCAACATTCGGCATGATCGCCAGATCTTTAAAACGGATTTGAGAAAATAGACTTTACAACTCAATTTAGAGCTTCTTGTTTCCCCATCCTCATACCCTTCATTCTCAACATCTGCATCATCTTCACCTTCATTCACATTGTCCACTTTAAAAATGTACATCTGAGATAGTTGCAACAACAACCACACGAGAATATCAACAATGACTTGTGGTCAGTCTATCATGTGCGTGGAAAAAATCCCTTACGTTGTAGAAAAGACTGCAATTGATATCATTTAGCTCAAGTCATTAAATTTAAATTTTTTTATAACTTATAACCATGGATTCGATTGCTGATACAAAAATGTAAGAGTTTTTTTTAGCGAGAATATATAGATAGCAATAAGATATATATAAAAAAAATAGTTAGAAGCAATAATAGATAGTAGTAATAATGGATTTTAATAAAATTTAAATCTAAGCAGAATCCACTGTTATTCAATCGATGATTCTAAGTTTTACTTTAAAATATGGTGTTATTGGATATGATATTTGTAAATTATGTCTTAAAGATTTTAAAATCTGGTGTTATTCAATAAAAAATTTAAATCCATCATTAAAATCTACTGTTATTCAACATAAATTTTTTTTTGAAATTTTTTTATTTTTCAATTCATTTGAAACTAGGTTAGTACCCGTGCTTTGCACGGATTTAATTGTAACCATCAATATAATTTAAAAATTGTTTGATTACATGTAAATGTAGATATGGCTAAAGATTACTGATATAATTAGGCAACAAAATTATCGGATTGAATGAATTGTGTATATGTACTTTGGATCAGTATATGTATTTTTGATTTTTATTTTGTTTATTAAAATTATAAATGTAATTAAATATTATTAATACCAGTATAGTTTTAGTTAAGAAATCAATAGTAGTTATTGGTTGGAATTATTATACAGAATCCAAGATCTACGTTTGTATATTCGAATGTGCGATTGTTTTGTATAGAAATGGGTTCCACCCATAAAATAATTCAAAACAACGGGTTTTTAATTTCTTAGTCAATAAAAAAGATACATATACATTATAAGATCAATAATAATTTGTGAGTACCGAAGATTTTCAAAACATTTAATATATTTATTTCTACAAATTTGTGTGAAATATCTACGATATATAGCACTTAAATTAATAAAATGCTTGAGAAATTTTTTTGGATACGTTGAGCATATATTATTTGAGATATAAACAACATTCTAAAGTATTTAAATGTCATTTCGTTGTTTGTTATGTTTAAAATGTAATGTAGGTTTACTTAAAACTTTCTAAAAAAATATTTAATTTACATTTTAAAGAATTAACACATATTTTAAAAAGAATTAGCCTACATACTTTCACACGATATTGTAAAATATTCTCAAACAATATCTCGTAACTAAAATTAAGTTTTAGGTCACCTTAAATATATTCAAATTCAAATGTTATTATAATAAAATATTCTCAAACCATATTTTGGTAATACAAATTAATTTAATTAAGATTAAAACTAAAATTCAAGAAAAACAAAAGAAAAAAAAGAAAATTATGTATTTAGTAAAATGAAAAATAAAAAACATGTGATCCTTCGAAAAAGAAGGATACAAAATTGGTGATAATAAACAAACAATAAACGAAAACAATCATAACAAATTAATCTAGTCGACATTTACACAGTAAAATTATGAGTCATAGTATTCTGCAATTGCATTATTTTTCTAATAGTTCAATTTGGTTTGTTAAAGAATAATATGAGCAATAACCATTTACGTTCATAGCATTTTCTTTCTAATGGTTTATTTAGATTGGTTCGTTAAATATTAATAGATATTTCAACTATGTTTGGCAATAGAGTTAACTTGAACCCTCTCATAAATAAATGATTAAAATTTGTGTTTGGCAATTAGAATAATAGTAGTTTAAATATAAAAATTAATTAAATAAAAAAAGCTGAAAAAA
The DNA here is from genome assembly GCA_900406555.1 of Pseudoturritis turrita. NCBI lineage: Eukaryota > Viridiplantae > Streptophyta > Magnoliopsida > Brassicales > Brassicaceae > Pseudoturritis > Pseudoturritis turrita. Next base: position 129,294 of record OVBL01000093.1, read on the forward strand.
TTGTGGGATTGACACGTCAGCAAAAATAGCCTGCAATGTTCCTCCTTTAATATATCGAGTTGTGGTGGAGTTCAATGAACAAATGATTAGAAACAAAATCCAAGATATACTGCAGAGATTTTAGAATCCACACTCATAAATTTCATTAAAATGTAAAATTTTGAAGATTATAAAACTTATGGAATTAACTTTAAATCATTGATTCAATAACACCTCCTTATAAAAGATAGAAATATACAAAATAATAGTGGTATCGCTTCTATACTTTAGTTCTTACCGCTTTTGTTTTGATTGGTAACAAAAAGTATGGTAAACCCCTTACCGCAGAGGAGAGTGTCCGAGGTTTGAGTTAGTGTTCATCTCTGTTTTTTCTCTGGTTCTGTCTGATTTTATCAGGCTTCTGGTGTCGGTGGCTATTGCTCGTGGTCGTTGTTCAGTGGCTTCTAGACTCTTCTAGGTGTTTCTTTTTTCTCCTCTCTGCATCTCTAGGGATTAGTAGTTGCGTTTAGTGGTACTTTGGGAATCATGTTTTGCAGTAAGAGGCTTCCTCTTTTTTTCCCTTGCTTTTTTGCTCTGTAGCCTCCTGGTGTCTTGCTTTTGCGGCCTTTGCTTCACCGTCTGTGCCAGGATCGGGTGAGTCTCCTTTCGGGTCTCTGTTTGGCCTAGGGTTTGCAGGTTTGTGCTCCTTATTTGACTCGCGTCAAAGGTTTGCTTGGAAGGATGTGGCTGTTTCTTGTTCTAGTTGACGGTTCGAGTTCTTTGGTTTTGTGCTGAAGATTTGCGAGGTCTACTACGTTTGGAGGGACTATTTTTGCTTATGGTTATTCGCCCTATTGATCTCGTCCAAACGGCTCGGCAAAGTTGGTTTTGCGTGACTTTTTTGTGTCTAATTCGGACATCTCTTTTCTTTTGCCGCCGTTCGTAGTTTGGATCGATAAAATTCCTGCTATCTTCTTGGGATCTCCGGCTCTTCCTGATTTAAGAGTCTCAAACATATTTTTTTTTAATATTTTTTTAGCTCTCAAATTATTGCTTTCTTGCTTTGTCTTGGCTTTAGAGTTTTTTTTTATTTTGTATTTTACCATATTGTAACTTCTCAATTCAATAGCAAACCTTTTATCAAAAAAAAAAAAAAAAAAAAAACCCCTTACCGCAAACATCCCTTACGCACCAATCAAAGTCAATACGTAGATGTTGCTAATCATATAATTGAATATTTTATTGCAAGTCACGAGGACAGATGTATATGGGACCTTAATCTAAAAGACTCTAAATCTATAAACAAAAATTCTAACTATCCCTCTTAAATCTAACTACCCTCCCACTCTTTTTCTCTCCACTATACTCCTCTTTAATTTATTATTATTAATACACCATAATTAAATATTCCACATAAATTTTCCAACAACCAATCTAATTAAAAAAAAAAAGAAAAAAAAATATCACCACTCTTCTTCCTCCACGTCATCTCTTCTTCTTCGATTCTTCTCTTCACGTTGAGAGAAAAAAAAATAGAGCAAGCTTGTTCTCTTCTTCCTCTCTTCGTCCTCACAACAATGAATCTTCTTCACGAAGAGCAAACTTGTTCTCTTCTTCCTCTCTTCGTCATCCCCCTTCTTCGGTCCTTTTTCTCGTCGAAAGAAAAGAACGGATCCCAAAAAAACAGAGCAACGAGGATTACAAGCTTGTTCTCTTCTTACTCACACCATCGAATCATCAAATTTAAGGTTAGATCTTTCCGATTTTTGTAATTTTCGTGTTTATGGTTAGATTAAGGTGAAAACCCCCTCTTTTTTAAAGGTTTCTTCTCAATTTAGAGATTTTTTTGTAGGTTTTAAAATTTATTCTTTTTGTATGGTTTTTGGATATTGAACTTACTTTCTAAGTCTATTAGGGTGATGTGGTGATTTTGGTGGTAAAATACCAGATGAATCGTGCTAAATCGTACTAAATCATAGTTAAATCAAAACTGCAGAGGTATAAATAAGACAACTGGTACTAGTGGGACTTACATGTATTACTAAGACAATTGGTACTAGTGAGACTCACGAAACTAAGAAAGGAAGAACTCAACAAACACGGTATCCGCCAGCTGGAGAACCTCGAGGAAGAGGAAGAGGACTGGGACGTCTTTATGACTATTTTGTTAACGACCCCAATGTCCACAATCTCAACTAGGTACAAATGGTGTCTCTGTCTGGTATAACTAAGTATGACTGTGTGCTTCTTATTTTGGTAATTCTCTCTGTCTGGTATTACTATGTATAACTGTGACACTTATTTTGTGTGTTCTCTCTGTCTGGTATAACTAAGTATAACTAAGTATGACTGTGTGTTTTTTATTTTGGTAATTCTCTCTGTCTGGTATTACTAGGCATTACTATGTATAACTGTGAGACTTATTTTGTGTGTTCTCTCTGTCTGGTATAACTAAGTATAACTAAGTATGCATGTGTGCTTCTTATTTTGTTAATTATCTCTGTCTGGTATTACTATGTATAACTGTGAGACTTATTTTGTGAGTTCTCTCTGTCTGGTATAACTACGTATAACTAAGTATGACTCTGTTGCTTCTTCCGTGTGTTCTTTCTGTTTACGTTTTGTTTACTTATTGGTTAATTTTTGTACTTATTGGTACATTTGTGTCTAATTGTTACTTAGGTACCACTGGGTACACATGACTTTAAGCATCGATCTTATACTAAAACATTTCTCTCTCTTAAAACTACCTTATACATATGGTTAATATGTGAATACAAACCTCATTGTTATGTCAAGCAAACAAACATGATGTTTTCAGACATTTTAATATATGAAACTATAGTAAATGTATTTAAATGGAACAATTGCATCAATACTACTACAAAAATTAGAATTTTAACACGGTATAACTAATTATACATGAAAACTGTCAAAATACTACTATGTGTAAAACGGTACTACTGGAAAATTAAGTATAACTATTAGTAAAATTTTAATATTTTTAATTTATTTGACGGCGCATGTGTTAAATGTGGTATTTTTTATTTTTTAAACATGTGTTTTATGCTGAAAACATTAGCAGTACCCAATAACACCAGTAGTACCCAATAACATCAGTAATACCTAATAATACCAGAAATACCTAATAACACTAGTAGTACCAAAATCAGTTCAACATAGAACATGAGTTCAACATTACAAACACATCCCATGTACACAGAAGTACCTAAAAACATCAGTTTACCCTAAAACATCAGTTCAACATAACAAGATATCATCCATTCCTAGTCTTTTACTACCTATGTCATTCTTATTCCTTGTCTTCAACTTCTTCTTTTTCATCAATCTCTTCATCATCTTCATCACTGTCTTCGTCTTCTACGGCACCCTCAACAATACCCGCACCAAGACCCTCATGTTGTTCTTGACCAACAAAGATAGTATCTTTCACTTCTTTCACCCATACTCGGCAATGTCTTCACCTTATCTTTCACTTCTTTCACCCATACTCGGCAATGTCTAATGACCGTCTGGTTAGCCATTGGATGTTGGTATGGTTTCTGCTGATTAGTCTCAAACAAGAACTCAATCTCATCTCCAGATGAAGCATCACAACCTTTCTTGTCATGTTGAACGTAATCTTTGACTATGAGCGAGACCTGTGTACCTTGACTGATCCCTTGAGGCACTTGACTCTCTGATTTGAGTCTCATTCTAAAGCAAGGTTTCTTGACAGTTCCAAATATCTTATCGACATAACCCAATGGAAGTCTCGTTTATCCACAAGAAGAGCCTTTCAACACATTATGGTTTTCTTTGCCCTCAACTATCACTTTCTTGCCTTTCACCTACGAGATCATATCACAATTCACAAGCCATTCATCAAATCTATATATATAACAAGTGACTCATTCGCCTCTATATGTGTATATCTTTAGCTTTAGGGATTTCTAGGTCTAAACAGAGCAATTTCTTTGATGATGATGATGAGGCAGAAACAACATCATGCCTAGTCAAAACCACACTAGAACTAGCTAAAACCACACTAGAACTAGCGGCAGAAATACTCAGATTAAGAAACAACCCCCCCCATAAATGCAATAAAGGAGACATTACAAAATTCGTACCAGACAAAGCTGTATGCTCCTCTACCGATGGGTCGAATAGGAGGAACATACTTGTTCGAGACTTCAAACAAGTTTCCATACTTGTAATTCATCTCTCTCACTCGTTCATTTCCACATCAAGCATTAGTCAAACTCAAACAAGGCTCGATCAGTTTCATAAACTCATCCAATCCGCTATTACGAAGAAGTAATTAGCTCTAAATTCTATAGTAAAAGGAAGATTTCAAACCTCATATGTAAATAGACTTTCTAGTAATTCCACTTCTAAGATTCAGTGAAACACCAAGCGGAGCAGTGACATGAATCTGGCTCTGAACACTTGGACTTCCTGCTATTTGTTCAACCTCTTCTCATTCTTCCACCTATACAACTTTCACAGGAGGTCTACTTCCAAGAGAAAGCAACTCAGTAGCATTTTGTGTCTTCGAAATTGACTCCACGTTCGTTGTAGATGAAGAGCGGTGTAATTGAGAAGGAACCCGAGATCGCAAAATCGGAGGAAGTAAGAGGAGATACGCGATTTCCAAGCACCAGATACGAGCTTTTTTCTTGAGGAAGAGGAAGATGTTGGCGAGGGGAAAAGAGGATTGAGAGGACAAAGAGAAGAGAAGAGATGAAAAGAGGCGTGAAGAAGATGGAGAGTTTAGGGATTTTTTGATTTTATTTTTATTAAATTAGATTAAAATTGAATTGGGTGGGTAATCCGATTATATCATGGTTGGATGGTTGGATTTGTAGTTTCTCTGATTCGTTAAGGATTTACTTGTCTTTACACATATTTTTTTAAAAAAGAGGGACATTTTAGATTAAGTTTTTATGTGGAGGGACAATTGAGATTAAGGTCCATGTACATGAGCAAGACATTCACTTCATTTTCGTTTATCTCCTTTTTCGATAAAGAAACATGTTCATGCTTTATTTTGGTTTTATAAACTTTATGTTTCTTGATCAACGGCTTCAGCCACCATTTCTTGAAGAAAAAGAAAAAAAAAAAAATTAAGGCATGTGTATACAAAATTTTCACATGAAACAAAATTACATGCTTAGATCAGCGTATTAAATTCATAATAACCATTGATTACTTGATGAAGTTCGAATGTAGGATTGTATGCAAATCCTCCAAATTCCATTAAAAACATGGTAATATCATCAAACAGCTTTTGCATTGACTTTAGATTTCAATTTGTTCTCCTATTTATCACGGATTTAAAACATTGAACCATACAGAGATTAAACCGGAGCAGTTGGCGTCTTGGATTTCAAAATCTTCTGACTCTCCTCGAAGTATTGGTTGGGATGGTTGATACCAGCATCACACGATGTACCATAAACAGCTTCAAAGGTTAAGGTGCATGCAAGCTTTAGTTTTGCAGAGTCCACATGCATAGGAAGATTACCATGTTAGTTTTGCTCAAAAATCGAAGAAAAGATTCAAGTTTAGTGAGATATAACTCAAGATCAATCACCTGATAATGTTTGTTCCGCACTTTATCCATTACTTCTTCCATTCCACGAGAACTCAATCCCATTCTACCAAGTGCTGCTCTCAGGTTATCCTCACTGTCATTTTAACCACAAAACCAAGCAGCATATTTCATTGAGATACATTACTTTGGGCTTTACCTAGTAATTCACACATCTTTGCATAAATTATTGTTACGATTTATAGCTAGACAAAGGTTTAGGGGTAACATCTTCTGTTAAACAAAAGAAGCAAGCCACTTATGCATCTTTTATATCCCGAACTCGCTATTGCATGTATATGTAAAGATGTCCTCCTTATGTTCCCTAATCAAAATATAAATGAAAACTAGAGAGAAAGCTCACAATGTTTGCAGCCACTAGTAACTGTTGTTATTGAGCAAAAATAGTATGGATAACAGATCCTACATGAATAGTATAACACTTTCTTTCCCTTTTTTTTGGCAAAAAGAGAATAGATTTTTACTAAGCAAACTGACCTGAAATGTCGGTAAGGACAGCCATGATGATCCCCAACACCAGGAGCAGATGAAATGATCTTTTGACAGGCATAAGGGGTATAATCCTGCAATTGCAATATGAGTTTGGTATCAGAAACTTACATGATGAAATTGATCATTGCCACTTTCGTTGACATAAAGAAGAGATATGAAACCGTTAGCATCTTACTGTTCTCTTGCCTTCCTTCCCATAGTTATGGCGAATGGCATACGCATACTCTTTATCAAATTTCTCAGCGCCAACCTATGAATAAAAAAAAAAAAGAGAGAAGAAATAAGTATCTAGAAGCTCAGTATCACTTAGTTTCCGCAGAAAAAAGTTCACCCACTATCTCCTTATTCAAATTTGCTAGCACACACAAAAATGGAAAAGGGTGAGGACCACAAGAAACTAGCTTCTTTGGAGAGAGTTGGTCTAGACTGGACATAATACACATTAAACTCTAGGAGTGACATAAAACAGATTTGAAAATTGAACAGATAAAACATTTGAGAATCAAGTTACCTTTTTTGTGAATTCTGCTCTCCAAAATGCTAGGGCGTCATCCAGCTTCAAACCTACACCCTACATGTCGATAGACAATTTCAGCAAGGTACAAATAGACAATAAAACATGAAAAAAGAACTGGTGCTTATTTAATACGATGTTTGACCAATAGAAACGCTACTATGCTTAAATCTAGATTTGAATCTATCTGCATCATGTCGCATTATTATGTGAGTAAACTTGACAAGGGGAGAGGGATCAAAGAGAAACCTTCAGAAAAAGACCCAGTTGCATTCTTCCTCCATGTTTTAGATGGTGATCTTCTCGAAGCTGTGTGTAAATGTTCATATGTTACAGTTGCATGGGAGCAGGATATGTAAATACTGAGGAATAGAAGATTTGGAAGCCATTAAGTAACTTACTTTTTCAAAAAGATGCCTCATACAAAGGGGAAAGGAACTCTTGGAAACTTGATCAATATCCTTAAGTGATATGTCAGCGTACTCACTTGACTGTGGAGGCGTATTAACAACTTCAATGATTCCACATCTATAAGTGTATATAACAAGTTTCAAAGGACGACCCTCACCTGAGAATAATCGGGACCCAAGTAGCTTGTAGATAAGGCTTCTACTATCTGAATGATAACAATAATAAGTTAATGAAACAAGGGACAGGGAATAAAGAAGTTGATTTCAGTCCCGTGCTTACTGGAGTTAGTCTGTCTTTTTCTCGTTCTCGAATGGTAGTCGTCCATTTTCTGCAAAGAAAAAGAAAAATCTTGTTAATGAAGTCCCAGTAATACACCACACGGGGTTCCAAGCTTCTGCAAGTCCAACTCTTAATTTGCTCAGAAATAAAGTGTGACAGATATATGAGGAACTTTTAAATATTCATATAACCAGAAGTTACCTGTTTGTCAGAATGAGGGCCTTTGATAAATGAGATCGAAATTGTGTGACAACAAAGGAAACCAACTGGAAGGAGAAATAAGGAAATCCGAGTTATCCAAGGAGACACTACTATCTACTGAGGAGAAGTTGTATTTTGAAACTGAAATGGAAACCAAGAATTACCTGACTGCCAGCAACAAAGGCATACCCTTTCTGTATAAATACTCTCCGGCCAGCTACAAGGTCAGGAACCTCTTCAAAAGGAACCTTTTCTTTTCAGGTGCAAATGAATAATTGATCAGATAAGTGAATTCGTAGCTTGTAGTACATGAACAAATACAAAAGAAGAGGCAGACCTACCTTGTAGTATATGGTTTCAACTGCAAAAGATAAGAAAGAGGAGAAACTTTCCATTAGAAAAGGCACAAGTCTTACTGTTAAATAGCTCAATGAGGAAGCTAAAATAATATCGAAATACAAAAAAAAAATAATCTATGACTAGTTATTGACATTTGATTAGATAAATCACCAAGCACGTCGCTACAATGTTATGCTAATACTAAATAATAACATCATCACATGCAGGACGAGGACAAACCCCAGAGTTAAGAGACAGAAAAGGGATCTGAGATTTGATTCGATCATTACCATTAGGTGACTTTTCACCCAGTGAGCGTACGACTTGCCCCAATCTCTCCTTCAAACTCTGCAAATGGTCAAAGATCAATTTCATCACCTCATAATTACTTGGATTCTGACTAACTAAACCACCAAAAAGAAAGAAAATACCCCACAACCCTGGAATGTTCAAGGACAATAGTGATAATGTATATACTCTGAAACTAACAATTACCTCAAGTTCTGCACCTGTGACTGCCTTATACGGTAGTCCAAATTCTCCCACAATTGCTCTCTGTGAACAAACAAACAAACCAAACCAAAATTTACCCTTCAGTCTACATCCCACGAAACCGAAAGTTTACCAACAAAAATCCACGAATCCACGTACCTGAACTTCGAAGTTTTTAAGCCGGAATCTATGACGGAAAAGAGCAGTTTCCATGCTAAGAAACCATTTCTTCAATTCATCCCTTTAAAGCAAAATCCATAAAAAAATAAAACTACGGAAAAAGTAAAACAATCTAAGATAAAACACAATCGAAAGGAGGCAAGAGCTTACGATCTACAATAAACGAGACGTAAGACGAAATGAGAGATTATATCCTTGTTGAACATTTCTAACACATCAGAATGTCTCATATGTTCTTTCCACAAATTGTCTACCTACAATCGTCAAATTAAACAAACAAACAAAATCGGATTTTAAAAACAAAAAACAATCTGAAAATTAAAAAAATTGACTAGCAAATCAAATTTGATGAACAAAGTTACCAGATCATCCATTTCTTTAGGGTTTTTTCCACGGGCTAATCCATCTGAGACCTCTTTCAGAACTATCACAATTAACAATCAATTTGTTCAAAATCAGGACAGATTCTAGTCGAATTCGATTCATAAAGCAACCAATTTTAAAAATTAATTTGGACAGAAACCTCGTAAGCGATCGATTGCGAAGAGCTCGAACTCTTCTAGGCGGACTTCCATTGGTGGAGCTGTAAGATAGAGCGGAAGCGAAGGATTTGAAACGATGTCGTTGGTGGGTGTTCGCTTCTGAGACCGTATCACCTCCATTATTAACTTCTTCTTCTTCTTCTTCACCGTTCTCTCTTCGTTCCTCTAGGAAGAAGCACAGAGCGCGCCAAACAAAAAGGGTCGTGGAGAAAGCGCGGGAAAAGATGCAGGCCGAGGAGCGGGACTTTCTCTATTGGGCCTGTTAATGGGCTTCTGTCAGCGACGATATAGCAGAATAGAAACCAGAAGATAATAAAAAGTCTTTAATCCAGAAAATTCAAGCGCCTAAAATATCTAATCAAAACCTAAACAATTTTAGGTGATTTAGAAAATTATATAATAAATTACCATAGTATTTTTTTTTGTCATCTCAATATATATTAAGCAAAATCGGGAAATAAGAATTACAAAGATGAACTTATCACAACATATAAAATCTGAATCAAAACTATTTACTCAACAGAACAGACCATCAACAACACCAATCGCATGAACACACAACCGAATCATCTTATGGCGAATAAGACCTCCAAAAATAAAGTCCAAGCTATACATTTTGGCAAGCAGGATGCCACAAGCATCACAAGCACTTCCAAATACGGCGGTGAACGAATCCAATTGATAACCACGCCTCGATAATTATATAATAAATTACCATAGTATTTTTTTTTTGTCATCTCAATATATATTAAGCAAAATCGGGAAATAAGAATTACAAAGATGAACTTATCACAACATATAAAATCTGAATCAAAACTATTTACTCAACAGAACAGACCATCAACAACACCAATCGCATGAACACACAACCGAATCATTTTATGGCGAATAAGACCTCCAAAAATAAAGTCCAAGCTATACATTTTGGCAAGCAGGATGCCACAAGCATCACAAGCACTTCCAAATACGGCGGTGAACGAATCCAATTGGTAACCACGCCTCAATAATAGCCAAATAACGAAAGAGTAGATCCCGAAAACCCGGAATGTAGAGACAAGGAGCGAGACAGAACTTCACACAGCTGAAAAAAATTTCGAAGAGGAATGCAACATCAGAATCGGACCCGGAAAGATTCTACGAAGCCATTGGCGAATGGGAGACCTACAAAATAAAGTAAAGAAGCCAAAGCCAGAGCCAAAACTGAAGCCCGACACAGGCAGAGCCCAGAAAGGAACCAATCCTCAACCCAATAGAAAGCAAACAAAGGCCATGACTGACTCCAAACAGAACTGGATCCGGAGGGAAGCCGAGAAGACCGCCGATGCTAGACAAAGACAAGGAGAAAAGACACCACTACTGTGGGAGTCGAAACTAGCACAATTGAATTTGTCGAGGGTTTGTTAAGGGAAACTGAAACTTCTGCGTATAAACCACAAAACAAAGATGCAAAGATGGTTTTATTAAACTGTTTCGAAAAGCTTTTCGTACAAGAGTCTGAGAGCAAAAAATCTAGGGTTTTGCTAAATAAATTGCGGATCCCCTTTTTAGAGGATGTATATGAGTACATATACAAGTTTAGGTTGGTTAGAGATATCCACTAAATGATAAGGAAAACTTCATAATCTTTCGGGATATTCCTTTTTCGCAGGTCGGTTGTATCTTTATGGACCTTCATCTTGGGCTCGTGTCTTTGCCACTTGACTCATGGATCGGCCTGAAGACTGCAGATCGGCCCATGTGCTGAGGCCCACGGATCGGCCCGCATAGGAGAGTGCGGATTGGCCTATGTGATGAGGCCCACGAATCGGCACACCGTTGAAGCCCACAGATCGGTCAATCGTTGGGCATACGGATCGGCCCATCGCTAAGCATATGGATCGGCCCATCGTTGGAGCCCACGGATCGGTCCATCGCTGGGCATACAGATCCGCCCATCGTAGAGGCCCATAGATTGAGTCCAATTTGTACGGTTTGGTTTGGTCTATTCCCATACTTGGTCATTCTTCTTGACTGTTGATCTTAAGGGTGGAATCCGACCCCAACAGTTAGCCTCCCAGCTCGGCAGTATCGGTGATAATAATGTCGAGGTAGAGAGAGTAAAAACTAAGATCAACATTCTAAGTCATGCTGCCGAACCGGTTTGTTATTCGTGATGACGCCAACCCGTAGTGGTGCGTTAATTCGCGGTGTGCCTATCCGTGTATCCCATCGATGGATACATTGATTTGTGGTGTTACGTGTATCCTGACCCATTGTATGATGCGTGTGTGTCGATCCGTTAGACGATGTGTATGCCTATCCATTGCACGATGTGTGCGCCTATCCATTGATGTTGGAATGGTGCCTATCCATTGATGTTGGAATGGTGTCTATCCATTTCTACGAATCGGCACACCTACATGCATTGATTCGACTTGAAAGCTTCCACACTTAGTAAGAATAATTTTTCTTGGGAAGTGAAAACGGTTTTTGCTAATTCCTGAGGCGTTATGATGTCATCGTCCACTTTAAATACCTATATATGCGGAGCTCCTTCCATTTTCTCTTCATAATTTCACTTCTCCAAAATTTTCTCCAAAGCAGGTAGCCTTTCTCTCTCTATTTTCTCTCTAATTATTTGCTTAAGTTTTTAGGGTTTTTGTTGCCTTCTCCTCTGCCGCCGCCGAAAACTCGAATTTTCCGATCGATCTTCAAGCAGGTCCACCGCTTCCTTTGAATTTTCCAGCGGTTGTCTTTGAAGAACCCGATTCATCTTCAAACTCCTTCGAATTTGCCGACGAAACCTTTGAAGATCTTGTTTTTGCTTTAGTGTTCGATCGAAACCAGATCCGTTTCTCTATTCGATCTTCAAAACTGCTGACGCGATTAAATTGTGTTGTTTGAAAGCCGCAACAAGTCTCCTACTTCTCCCGGACCATCCATTTCCAATGCCCTGATCCGTTCGCTGAGTTTTTCACGGGATCCGACCCGCGAGAGTTCTAGCCGTTCCTTTGTTGATGCCGAGACAAATGTTTCTGCCGATCCATCATATTCTCGCCTTCGTCCTCGGGTTGATGAAACTGTTGCACTCGAGCCGGACAATCTAGACGATCTGCTAAGCTCCGATAACGGTCCTTCGTGTCTTGGAAGGAAAATCATACATTCAAATGATTCCGACAAAGTGGGTAGTAGTGCTGTGAATCCCTTGGAAATTGGGAACCCTTCATTGCTTGATGTGCCGTTTAACGAAACGGATAACCCTTTTGAAGAAGTTAAAGTTGAAGAAGAGGATTGGAACTTTGATCTTGCCGCAGCGAAATGCCGATTAGAGGCGATGACTGGTGCAGGTCCATCAAAGAAAGCTACTAAAAAAGGAGTAAGAGAGTACGACCCGATTTGCCAGGCTCAACTTTGTCAACCAAAGAGACGTTACAGGTACTTCGGGCACAATTTTCAATATCTGAAGAAGTTGAATTAATCGTTCCAACAAAAAACGAGCGAGCTGATCCTCCTCCTCCTGGACACTTCACCTTATACGAGATTTTTTTCTATCATTACTTCCTCTAGCTCCCGATTCCTGGGGTGATCATTCGCTACTTGTGGAAACTCAAACTTGCCATTGCTCAAGTCAATCCTCGCGGAATTCGTCATTTAATCGGCATCCTAGTTCAAAGTTTGGAATGCGATGCGGAGGTCAGAGTTAGACATCTGTTATGTCTTCTCGAGATTCGCCGAAGCAAAGCGAAGGACGTCGCGATGTATAACATAGCGAACAAGGCTAAAAGGAAAATCATCTGCGGATTTCCAAAAAAAGATCACTTTTGGAGGGATAAGTTCTTCTTCGTGCCGATCTCTAACGCATCGATGGAAGCAGGATGTGCTCCTTTCGTAAAGACTGAATGGGGAACACTTGGTAGCCGATCCGTAGTTTAATCTAGGGATACGGCTCGGTGTTGTTGTAATTTTTTACTTAGTATTTTTTACAGATTTTTAATCTTGTCTTCTCATTTGTTTTGCAGCACGCCAACTCATTCTCACGGAGCCAGCCGATCTATCTAAGGTTCAAAAACTACTCCGTAGCCAGGAAGTGTAATTGGCAAAGGGATTTCTCTCTATAAAGAGTAGAAAGAGCTCGAACCATTTTTGACGGTTATTTTCCTAAGGCTTCCTCTTCCTCTAGCTCATCAGAAGACTCTGAAACCATGGCGCCGAGGCCTACCTTTCGAGACAGGAAAGCTGCCGAAGCCAAAGCTACGGCGAAAGACTCCGAGGTGGCTACCCGATCCGCCATAGCTTCGCAGGTTCAAGCTAAAGAACAAACTATCGCCGATCCGAATCCTTCCCTGGGAAGTCTTCTCGAACCAATACCTCATGCTTCGAAGGGAGTGGTTTTGGCTGTCCCTCGGCCCGATGTATCATCTTTTGCCTAACACAAGGGGAAAGACAAGGATAAGGCTAAAGCTTCGAGCCGAAAGAGGCCATTACCGAAAGCTGATAAAGGGAAATGTCATGTCGATGAGACATCTTTGAAGAAACGGCGACATGCTCCTACTTTGAACAACCCCAATCCAATTCTCATAGCCTCGGCTCTCATTCCATCCGCCATAGCCGGAGGGCTATACAATGATGCATCTGCGTCGGCCTCGCTCCTCTCAAAGATTACTTATCCTGGTGATTTTTTTCCTCCTTCGGATAACCTAATCAAAGATAAGCCCTACCCCGAAATAGCGTTATAGGGTATGAAGGTATCCTTCCGCCGATCCCTTTTCTTGATTCGACTTACATAGCTTTGTTTGCTTGTTTTTAATTATAATCGAGACCTATTTTTCGCAGTTTATCGCCCATCTTAACAAGACAATCCTTAGCTATGACTCGGATGCTCGGAAGGATAGGAAGCGCATAGAAGATGCTCGAAAACAGACTATCGAGTCTGACGAGAAGCTTAAGGTGGTTATTTCTGAACGAGACCGAGCCATCAAGTGAATTGAAGATCTCGAGGCTGAGCTGGAATCGAGCAAGAAGCATCGCAGCAAGTCGGATTGCCGGATTATGCAACTTGAGTCAGAAAGGGCGAAGCGCAAAGCCCATATAGCCAGTTGTTAGGGTCAATTTTCATCCCATCGAGATTGACTACTGAAAATGGCTAAGTAAAGATTTTGGGCTTAGCCAAATGCGGTGAGCCTAGCCAAATCCAGCAGGAGCTTTGATAGGCCAAACCAACTTCGACAGTAGGCGACGAGCCAAAATACCGGCGACGAGCCAAAATATTGGTGATGAGCCAAAATATTGGCGATGAGCCAAAATGTTGGCGACGAGCCAAAATGTTGGCGACGAGCCAAAATGCCGGCGACAAGGCAAAACACTGCTGACGAGCCAAAATGTCGGCGACAATCCAAATGGGCGATGAGCAAGACAGGCAACAAGCCAAACATGCGACAAGCCGGCGGGAGGCGACAAGCTAAATAGGCAACGATCCAGACAATATGAAGAGGCGACGAGCCGGACCTCTGATGATCCAACGAAACAATGAGCCCAATATCTTGTTGGGCCGAGGTAACGAGCCACAAGAGTTTGGTGGGCCGAGGTAGCAAGTCAAAGTAAGAATCCCACACCCGAATCGACTTAGACAAACCGGAGAAGAAAAAAAATCACGAAGAATAAAGAAGTTTTTTTTTATCATTTAGGAAGAGGCCAACTTATTTTTGTATAAATAGACATGTACCCCTTTGAAAAAGGGATATGCAATTTTACCTAGCAAAACACTTGTCATCAACTTTACAATCAAAAGCTTAGCAAAACAGCTTAATAAGAAAACACCATCTTTGGATCTCTGTTCTCGTGTTTCTTTTCATAGAAGTTTTTCGAATCCCTTATTTTTCCTAACCAAGTTTAGTTGTGCGAGTTTTGACTCCCACACCAGTCTGACGAGGAATTGGATGCGACGCGTGAGCTTTAAGCCGAAAAATTAGAGCATGCCATTTTGGAGGCGAAGCAAGAAGCGATGGCCAAGCTCGCAAGAGAACTGACAAGATGGTCGGCCAACCAAAAGATGATATGCTTGACTGAGCGCAAATTGAGGCCAACCTTCAATTCATCGGGATGCTCCAGAGCGAGGAGCCACCAATCCTAGAAGACGAAATCAAGTAGCTTACTGAGCCAAAGGAGCGACTCGAAGGTGCAGATGAGGTGTTTTCCAAGCTTGTCGATGATCTGAAAGAGGATCTGAGGGTTTCTCCCATTGCCGCCGATCTGCTGAAAGAGCTTAGCAATGATGAGCCAGTTGAGATGGTTGCTGGAAGTATTGGTGTTCGCGATATGTCAAGGTTCGAATAGAGGAACCCAAGGTTTACTTGAGCTTAGCTCTAAGAAGACATCGGAGGATCCGACATCTGCTTAGTCGAGTGAGGGCGAACCATCGACACAGAAGGCTCCCGACCCCTCTGCTGATGAAACTGTCGAGCCATCCTAGGAGAAAAATGCTGAGGGTCGGATTGAGAAAACGGGTGGAGTGCTCGAAGATGGTGAAGTTGAGCAACCGACTTGCGAGACTACCGATCCCGTTGGTACAAAGGCCATTGACCTGGAAACTAAGGTTCCGACCGACCCGTCGAGGGAGAGTTAAGCCGAGGATATTGTCTCTTGATTTCTATTTATTACTATGAACCTTTTCTTGTGCAAGTTCCTGGACAGCTTTATCCGATATTTTTTTTTGACTTAGTGTATTTGACCACTTTTGTCTCGTACCCAAGGCAATATCTATCTGGTACGAAATGGTTAATGAATGCTACTTTTGACATCCGCTCTTACGCAAGTTTTAGTTGCTTTAAGCGTTTGGCTCTACTTGTAAAGACTAAAGTACCTAAGACAAGTGACTAGCCGTTATTCGTGTTCATAGCCTTTTGTTTTAAAGATGTTTTGACCAACAAATTGTCTGTTGGGTTTTGTAAGATGAATATTTCGGTTTACGGATATGTTACCGTAAACATATCCGCTCCGATAATGGACATAACTAGTTACTGTGTTTGAAATGATCAAGAACAGTGATAAGTTACTTGGTTTTCGTAAAATGAGTTTAAGTATCTCATACTTTAGACGACATTCGTCAAGTATTTCATTTGTGAGATGTCGTGACCAACGATCTTTTTGTTGGGTTTTTAGATGAACACATCGGTTTACAGATATGCTACCGTAAGCATATCCGCTCCGACAATGAACATATATATTTATATAGCGCGCTTTTAATCCGTTAGGATGTAATAGTTAGATCCATAAAGGATGTAGTAGTTTGTTGCTTTAGCCAGCAGCAACAAGAGTGAGATGAGATGTCTGTATAGTTAAAACTTTGAATAATCCATAAAAGATGTGAGTGGGATGCCTGTTTTGTTAAGGCTTTAATCATCCGTAAAGGATGTGGTTTGAAGACCTTAGCTTCGAAAAGTTTGCTTTATTTAGACATAGAGTCTATTATAAAGATGGGAGTATACAAATATACGTACCCACTCCACCCTTTTTAGGAGGGGGGCAGCTGAACCCATCCGAAGATGAGTTGCCTACGTACCCTTTGTAGGGATCAAGCCGCCCCATAGTTCATGTGAAGTTACTTAATGATAGTACTTCTTGAGGTGCATTGCATTCTATGATCTTGTTATTGGAACATCAGACATGTTGGCGAGTTCGTAAACCCTAGGGCCGACTACCTTAGTGATTTTGTAAGGTCCTTTCCAATTTGCTATAAGTTTGCCAGGGTTCCTTTCTGCTATATTCTGGAAAACCTTCCGTAAAACTAGGTCTCCTTCGTTGAACTTCCGATTTCGCACATGAGAGTTGTAGTACTTTGCTGCTGCATTTTTGTAATTTTGAATTCGGATCAAAGCTTGATCCCGCATTTCGTTGATCAAGTCTAACTCATCAAGCATCAGTAAGCTATTGAGCCCTTTTTGTTCTGGGAGAAGTCTTCGGCGGACCCCGGGAAAATGTATCTCCAGTGGAATGACGCATTTTATTCTATAAAAGAGAGCGAATAGAGTTTCTCCAGTAACTCTTTGTGGTGTTGTCCGATGAGACCACAAAACCCCTTCTAGTTCATCGGTCCATCGTCCTTTCTTTTCATCAAGACATTTTTTAAGACCATCGAGAATTGTTTTGTTCACTGCTTCCGCCTAGCCATTTCCTTGCGGGTACCTCGGGGTGGATTTGCTAAGTCGCATCTTCCATTTTTCGCAGAATGCTTCGAACCTTGTAGAAATGAACTACGAGTCATTGTCAGTAACGATTTCGTATGCTACTCCATGCCGGCATATGATATTCCTCCATACGAATCGACTTGAGCGTCCTTTATGCTGGCATAAGAGTCTGCTTCGACCCACTTTGAGAAATAGTCTGTTAAGACTAATAAGAAGCGCTTTTGCTTTGAAGGGTGAAATGGTTCAACGATGTCCATAGACCACATCATAAAGGGATAAGGTGACGAGATTGAGGAAAGCATTTAAGTTGGCTGATGAATTACTGGCTCATGACGCTGACACTTTTCGCATTTGGCGGAGAACTTCTCGCAATCTTTCATCATAGTCGGCCAATAATAACCGTGTCATTTGATTTTTATCGCCAGTGCCCTTCCTCCGGAATGGTTGCCGCTAGAGCCACCATGAAACTCTTCCTTGATTTCTCTTGCCTCTTTTCCTTCGACGCATATTAACAATGGTCCCGAGAACCTCCATTTAAAGACATTTTCGTAGAGAAAAACGTATCAAGCTGCTTGAGCTTTGAGTTTCCGGGCCGCCCATTTGTCAGAAGGAACTTGACCATCATAGATGTATCCTCGGATCGCATCAAACCATCTTTTGTCGCAACCATATTTCATCACCTGCGAACCTTCGTCCATCTCGATTTCTTCTTCTTCTAGTGGAGTATCATCGTTCAGGATGGGTACTGGATCTTCTTCCATCACCGCTGGGTCTTGGTCAATCGGAGGTGTATCCATTGGATTCCCTTCATTGGTTTTACATGCTTCGTTTTGACCCGAAGGTTGTTCGCTTGGCGTTTCCTCCATCGCGACATCTCCTTCGATCGTGTTGGTTTTCTCCTTTGCCTGCCTAGCTTCTTGGGATTGAGTGACTGCATTCACTGCTTCCAGAAGAGTTATACTCGGGCGATCGATGAAATCCACCAGAATTATTCGCTTAAGATCCGGATCGGAGGTGGATGCCAGAGCTGCAAGTGCGTCGGCCAAAGTATTTTCCCCTCGCAGAATGCGTGTCAGAGTGAATTCCTGGAAGCGTGCGACTAGGTCTTTGCCAACCTTCAGATAGGCCTCTATGTGGTCGTCTTTTTGCTGTGTACTCGCCACTGAATTGGTTTGCGACCAACTGTGAATCGTAATACGAGTGAATTCATTCGATCTTAAGTCCGTGTGCGAACTTTGTCCCGGTGATGAGAGCTTCATACTCTGCTTCGTTGTTGGATGCGCGAAAACCTAAGCGGAATGACTGCTCGAGTAGCTCGCCGGTTGGAGAAGCTAAACGTATCCCAACTCCTGAGCTGTTTTTAGAAGATGATTCATCGACATGAAGCTTCCAAAACGAGTTTGGGGGTTCCATCTCGATGCTTTCTTCAAGAAGTTTGATCAGGAAGTCAGCAAGGCCTTGTGACTTAGAGCATGAGCTCCCACGGTATTCGATATCGTACTCGCTTAATTCTACCGTCCATTTGGCTAGTCTTTCTGATTGGTTTAGACTGTGCAGGATGGATCAAAGTGGGGAAGTACTGAGAACCACTATCGAATGGGATTGAAAGTAAGGCCTTAGCTTCCTTGCAGACATGACGACGGATAGTGCCAACTTCTCCATTTATGGGTATCTGGTTTCGGCATCGGCGAGGGTTTTGCTGACGTAAAAGATTGGCTTCTGCTCGCCTCGTTCTTCTCGAATAAGCACTCCACTTACCGTTGTGCCGGAGACTGCAGTATACAGAAAAGAGGCTCCCCTTCAACCGGTTTGGCGAGCACTGGAGGGGTGGCTAAGTAATTTTTCAATTGCTAGAATGCTTCTTCACACTTCTCCGTCCATTCGAATTTATTGTTTCCCCGTAAAGTGTCGTAGAAGGGAAGGCACTTATCGGTGGAATGCGAGATAAATCTGTTGAGCGCGACTACCCTTCCAGTCAACCGTTGTACTTCACATTTTGTTATCGGAGACGTCATTTGAATGAGTGCGTCGATCTGTTTTGGGTTTGCTTCGATTCCTCGGTGAGTAACCAAGTATCCAAGGAATTCACCTGACGTGACTGCGAATCTGCACTTTGTTGGATTCAACTTCACGTTATGCCAGTTCAGCTGTTCGAAGCACTCTTTGAGGCGGGCTACATGATCCTTTTCTTCGATAGACTTGACCAGCATATCATCTATGTAAACTTCCATCGTCCTTCCGAGCTGGCTAGCGAAAATTTTGTTCACCAGACGTTGATATGTAGCTCCAGTATTCTTCAGGCAGAATGGCATTACCTTGTAGCAGTATATTTCGCGATTTGTTATGAAAGCTGTCTTCTCCCGATCGTCGAAATTCATCAAAATTTGGTTGTTTTCCGGAAAAAGCATCCATGAATGATAAGAGCTTGTTGCTCGCCATTGCTTCGACCAGTCGATCAATGTGTGGGAGCAGAAAGCTGTCTTTTGGACATACCTTGTTTAAGTTGGTGAAATCTACACATACCCGCCATTTTCCGCTCTTCTTTTTTACTACTACAGGATTCTCCAGCCAATCCGGGTACTTGACTTCTATTATCGAACCGACTCATAGAGTCTTTCGACTTTATCATTTACTGCTTTCGCTTTTTCGGGCCCCAGCTTCCTCCTTGATATCGATATCGGGCATATCTTCTGCCGCCCATGCGAATGTACTTATGTTCTATTTCAAGAACAAAACGAGCTCCTCCTTTATCCTCTCATCGAGTTTGGCTCCGATTTCAACGCATCTATCAGAGTGGTTATCATCTATGCAAACCGATATTATTGGATCGCAAGTTGGGTCGGCATCTTCTTCTTCGCGATCCTCCATGATATGTAATTGCTATAAGAGTTTGGAGAGCTCTTTGAACGTCTCTCTGTCCGTCTTCTTATTCTTGCGCTGTGCCTTGGCGACCGGATCAGTAACAGGATTCCTGAGTTTGTGCGCGGTTAAAAAGCAAACGCGGGACTTCTTGTGATTCCCCCAGATTGTCTTTACTCCATTTAGGGTTGGGAACTCTACGCAGAGATGGTAGGTTAAGGCCACGGTGCTCATCGTATTTAACCACGGGGTTCCCATAATCACATTGTAGATTGTCGGGTGATCGGCCACCAAAAATTCCACCATTTTGGTTATTTCTCCATCCCGAACGGGTAGCTTGATTATTTTGATTGTCATCGTCGTTTCTCCGGAGAATCTAGTCAATGGTTTTGGAATTGCCGTTATTTCGGATAGGTCGACGTTCATTCTGCTGAGAGTCTTTTTGAAGATTATGTTCACCATGCTTCCCGTGTCTACCAACACTCTGGCCACATCGCAATCGTTGATGATTAGCTCGATTACGAGAGGGTCATCGTGAGGTCTGTTTCAGTAGTTTTCCTTTCTTCAAATGAGATTACATCATTTGGAAACTTAGAAGGCTCGGACCAATTGACGCTGACATCGGCTCATCGTTAAAAATCCTTAATTGATGAGACGGTTTCTGAGCAGTAATGTGATCCGTCCATTATCATGTTTATTCTTCTTCTTATCCCAGCTTCTGTTGGTTCATCATCCCGCCTTCTGCGCTTAGGGGCTCATTATTTGAAGGTTCTGTTTAGGCATTGCTTTATTCTAACTCGAAGTCCTTGATGCTTACGTTGCCTCCAAGTTTGCCGGCTGCTAGCTTCGCCGTGAGTCTAGAACCTAGCACCCAACAGTTGGCTTGATTATTCTTCTTTGTACTCGGCGGGTTCTGAGGTTGGAACGTGTTGTTGGCTCCTTCGTCTTCCCATTTTTCTAGGCCAAGACTTTCATTTCCTCCTCGTTAGTTGCAAAATCTGTGGCGCGATGCAGAGCTTCTTGGATTGTCGAAGGGGTGTTCAAGGAAATTTATTTTCGGAAGTTCGAATCGAACCAAAGCGCTTTTTTCAAAGCAGCTTCGTCTCTTATGCCTTTTACTTTTGATAGCACCATTTTGAATCGTTTGATGAAACTTCGTAAAGTTTCGTTCTGTCTTTAGCCCATGGTCCATAGATCGGCGTCCGATGTCTAGCGTTCCATGAATATGACATAATATTTCAAGAATTTCGTAGATAATTGTTTAAAATTATCGATAGAATTCCTTTCAAGCCGAGAAAACCACTGGAGGGCTGGTCCGGCATCCTTCTCATCCTCCTTGAAATTGGCACGGCCCATCGCTATGATGAATGTGGTGATGTGCTTCTTCGGGTCGATTTTCCCTTCATACGTTGGCAACCTAATTTTTCCTGGATCGGAAACTTTTGTCCAGGTGATCTGGGTGGTGAATGGTGTGTTTTGTGCTTCCTCGAGCACTCGATCGATCTCAGGGGCTTTGCTGGTGGCTTTGTGCATCTGGGATCGCACAGCCTTTAGGTTGGCGGCAGCCTGGCTCAGAGAAGCTCGGATCTCGTCCATCTCTCTTTTTTGGGCTCGTGCCGCCACTTTCCGGGTCTCCACTGCTTCCAACTGTTGGGGTCAGGTTTCACCCCCCTGAGATCAACAAGTGAAAATGGTTAAGTAAGAATTATGCCTAGCTGAATCTACGGATAGCTCAATCTCCGGCGAGCCAAACCAAATACAACGGGCTCGGTAGAACCCGAGCTGGAGACTCGCATCAGCTCAGAATTGGACAAAATTTGGTGACAAACAATATCTTTGAGTTAGCTTTCAAATGGAGTTGGAATCATATTATTTAAAGTTGTGGTTAGCAAGATACACCCGATTTAATGAAGAGATGCCGATCTGCAGGAATGAACTCGTTCTTGCCAAGCTGAAGAAATGAGCTCGGAAAGATGCCTTAAAGCCATTGGATTGAGTTGAAATTTGGATAAAAGATAGATAATTGAGTAGTCTTTCATACAAAAGAAATTTGAAGTCATTTGGATCAACGATCAGAAAGTTACATCAATTCTCGTGGCGACATATCAATCTGGCCGAGCTCACTAGCTACGAAGCGACGAGTTCGGCGAGTCTAGATAGATCAATGATCAAAAATGGTGAGCTCGCTATGAAATGAAGTTGGCAAGCTCACCACAAAGCATCGAAGTCGGCGAGGTCACCACGAATTAGTTGGTGAGCTCACCACGAAGTAGTTGGTGAGCTCACCACGAAATGAAGACGACAAGCTCACCATGAAGTAGTTGGCGAGCTCACCACGAAATGAAGACGGCAAGCTCACCACGAAGTATCAAAGTTGGCGAGTTAACCACGAAGTATTTGGCGAGTTCACGACGAAGTAGTTGGTGTTGGGGTCAGATTTCACCCTAATGAGATCAATGTATGAAAATGACTAAGTGTCTAAACTAGGCTAGCTGGCGAGCTTAGCAAATACGGTGAAGATGTCACAACCGACCTGCAAAAAAGAAAATCCCGAAGAATTAGGAAGTTTTCCTTATCGCTTAGGGGTTAGGCTAGCCGACTTAAACTAGTATATATATCTATGTACATCCCTTGAAAAGAGGATCCGCAATTTTACCTAGCAAAACTCTGTACTTTTGCTCTCATACGAAAAGCTTTCTAAACAGCTTAATAAAACACCATCTTTTGATCCCTGTTTGTGCTTTCGTGGTTTTTACTCAGAAGTTTCAGATCCCTCTAAAATTCTTGACAAATTCAATTGGTCTGGATTTACACTCCCACAATTTGGCGCCGTCTGAGGGGAGATTGAAACTTTCTTACACCAAGGAACCACCGTACGAACGATCCGAAGAAGATGACCGGCGATGGAGAAAGGCGAGCTAACAACCCGCAGGATACCGAATGTGATGGATCTCGAGCAAAAGATGCGCTAGCACTTGCAGCTTTGGAGACGAGCCCGCTGGTACTGACCCAGATAAAGACGATGCTAGAGACGCTGCTAAAAAAGGCGGAGGAGCAGGATAAGCTAAACACGACGGTGACCAACAAGCTTGAAGTTCTTGCAACAGGGAGCCGAGCCCGAGGCAGGGGCCAGATTGACCTAGCAAGGCGCCCCCTTCGACGTCTCAATCCGACAGTTCTTGATTTCTCGACGCCTCTAGGAGCACCGAGAACTAGAGGTGGGTTGGCCCCGCCGCACCACGCAACTGCAACCACCGAGCTGAACACGAGGATGCAAGAAGCAAACACACGGGCTGTGGACGGGACAAATCCGGTGATCAATTTGAAAGAAAACCCAGAAGGTGAGCGCAACTTGGAGAGCCTTGGCGAGCCCAAACTCGCAGGTGTTGACCAGGCCTGAGCTGAACCATATAGTATCGACCTCGGCCGTGATCAATACTTCACCGAGGAGGAAGAAAATATCCCTGGGTCTAGCGAGCTAAGATCGAAGAAGAACAGAAAGCAGCAATCCGAGCTCAGAAGGAGGAGATGGCTAAGATTCGAGCCGATATGGAGCGAGCCGCCGCTGAGATAAGAGCTGTCCAATCTCAGATGCATAGAGCTACCAGCAAGGCTCTCGAGCTCGATCGAGTGCTTGAAGAAGCACAAAATACTCCTTTCACAACCCGGATCACGAAGGCGAAAGTTTCCGACCCTGGGAAAATGAAAATACCAATTTACGAAGGAAAATCCGATCCAAAAGAGCACCTGACATCCTTCGCGATAGCAATGGGAAGAGCAAACTTCAGAGAAGACGAAGAAGACGCTGGGCAATGTCTTCTATTCGTTGAAAACCTTAAAGGACGAGCTCTTCAATGGTTCTCTAGGCTCGGAGAAATTCGATCGATAACTTCAATCAACTATCCACAACATTCCTCAAACACTACGCTATGTTTATGGAGTGACAAACGTCCGATGCGGATCTATGGACCATGGGGCAAGGAAAAAATGAAACGTTACGAACTTTCATCGAACGGTTCAAATCGGTACTGTCAAAAGTAGAAGGGGTAACTGACGAGGCCGCATTGCAAGAATTGAAGAAAGCCCTGTGGTTCGACTCAGATTTCTGAAAAAAAATTGTGCTAAACGCTCCAACCACGATCCAGGATGCATTGCATCGAGCAACGGACTTCACCTCTAACGAAGAAGAAGTGAGGATCCTAGTCCAGAAGCACGGAAGGGCGAAGTCTGCAAACTATCCTCCCCCTGCTCCGAACCCACCAAACAGCAAAAAGGGCAATCGGGGTTCTGGATACGTTCAGCACGAAGGAGGTTTCGAAGGAGCCTATAATTATCAAATTGACTCACCTGGTTATGGCCGAGGATGAAGCCAAGGCCGAGGAAGAGGAACGTGGAACATCACGTGGACAAGAAGACAACGCTTTTACGATGAAACAGATTATTGCGAACATCACCATATCTTCGAACATTCAACTGCAAATTGCCATATTCTAGGCTTAAAACTCGCTGCAAAGTTGGCAGATGGCAAAATCAAAGGTGATATTAGCCTCAAGGATTTCGACATGGATACCAATGCGAACCGCCCCGAGCAGGCGAATGAAGATCCTCCTAAGCAAGGAAGGCAAGACGATGAACCAACACAAGTTGGGACGAGAAGAAGAATAAATATGATAATGGGCGGATCTCATTACTGCTCAGATACCGTCTCATCGATTAAGGCTTTTCAACGATGAGCCGACGTCAGCGTTAACTGGTCCAAGCCTTCTAAGTTCCCAAATGATGTAATCACATTTGAAGAAAAAGAAACTACCGGAATCGACAAACCTCACGATGATCCTCTCGTAATCGAGCTAATCATCAACGATTGTGCTGTGGCTAGAGTGTTGGTAGACACGGGAAGCACGGTGGACATAATCTTCAAAGAGACTCACAGAAGAATGAACATTGACCTATCCGAAGTAACGTCAGCTCCAAAACCATTGACTGGATTCTCCGGAAAAACAACAATGACAATCGGAACAATCAAGCTACCTGTTCGGGCTGGGGAAATAAAAAAAATCGTGGAATTTTCGGTGGCCGATCACCCGACAATCTACAATGTCATTATGGGAACCCTTGGTTAAATACGATGCGCGCCGTGGTCTCAACATACCACATGTGCATAAAGTTCTCGAGCCTAATGGAATCAAAACCATTCATGGAAATCAGAAGGAGTCCCAAATTTGTTATATGGCTGAGCATAAGCTCAGGAATCCCATAGCAGAACTTAACAGGAAGACGAAGCAGAAGAAAGCCAAGCAAGACCAACAACCTAACAACGAGCTATCAAAGTAAATTTTTACGGATCACTGAGTCACTTTACATGAACTACGGGGCGGCTTGATCCCTGCAAAAGGTACGTAGGCAGCTCGTCTTCGGATGGGTTCAGCTGCCCCCCTCTTTAAAAAAAAGAAGGGGGAGTGGGTACGTATACTCGTATACTCCCATATTTATAATAGGCTTCTGCTTCTGCTTAATGAAAGCTTTTCAAAGCTAAGATCATCATATCACATCCTTTACGGATTACTACAACCTTAACAAAAATAGGCATCCCATTCGCATCTTTTACGGATTACTACAGCCTTAACAAAAACAGACATCCCATTCGCATCCTTTACAAATTACTCAAAGTTTTAACTAAACAGACATCTTATCTCACTCTCATTGCTGCTGGCCACAGCAACAAACTACTACATCCTTTACGGATCTAACTATCACATTCTAGCGGATTAAAAGCATGCACTATATAAATGTCTATGTCCATTGTCGGAACGGATATGCTTACGGTAGCGTATCCGTAAACCAAAATGTTTATCTTAAACCCAACAAACAAATTATTGGTCGCAACAGTACTCTATGTCCATTGTCGGAGCGGATATGCTTACGGTAGCAAATCCGTAAACCGAAATGTTCATCTTAAACCCAACAAACAAATCATTGGTCGAAACACCTATGCTCATTATCGGAGCGGATATATTTACGGTAACGTATCCGTAAACCGAGATGATCATCAAAAATCCAACAAACGAATCGTTGGTCGCAACATCTTAGAAACATAACATTAATCGTATATAACGTATTTTTAACACGCTAGTCTTTAACATCTTAAAACCCAGTAAACATCGCTTCATAGCACACTACTAAGCCACTCTGCGCAGAGGTGCGAGTTACCCTAACACGCTTCGGCTAACTAATCTCAGCTCGTTACTATTATGAATTTGAAGCAAAGGCATCAAGTACAACACCCAGATCGGAATGACGTGAATATTTTTTTTAATTGTTTGCAAGGTCCCCGTTGGAACTTGGCCCTTGAAAAGTCTTACAAAGAAACAATTGGTCATGTTTTCCTTGGCCTAATTGCCTCGTCAAGTTCTTTTACAATGTAACAGTTCAGCGATCAAGGCAACGCATCGGGTCGGTAACATACCAACGGATCGGTTTGATAGTCTCATCGACTGGTTAGCTCGCCCACATTGCTAAAGCAGTTCGGCATTCCATCTTACTCAACTGCTCAACAAGGTGATCAAAGAAACAGCTCGACAAGTTTTAAACGCAAATTCCAGCTCAGCACGTTAAACTACCATCATCACACCTCAAGAAACAACGAAAACGGTTACGATTCCCAAAACACTCGAGATTTCTTCTAAAGGGATGATTAATCGCCAAACCAAGAAGTTAACCGAGCTATCAAGGCGCCTCGATGATATGATCAATAACTGAGCTATCAAGGCTCGGCATCATCATCATCAAGGATCAGAATTGCTACAGTTTGCTCAGGTCCCGACTCAACAACAAGTTCCGAACGTTGATCTTAGCTAAGACTACTTTAACCTCGGCACTATTGTTGGGGTCAGATTCCACCTCTTGAAGATCAACAATTGGAAAATGGCTAAGTATGAAAAAGTACTAGCAGCGGGATCCCGAACCAAGACAAGTTGGGTCAGGTACCCCGAACCGTGAGTAAAGAGTTAGATCGGGATCCCTAACCGTGACAAGGAGTTGGATCGGGATCCCTGACTGTGAAGGAGTTGGATCGGGATCCTTAACCGTGAAGAGTTGGATCGGGGTCCCGAACCAAGACAAGTTGGATCAGGTACCCCGAACCGTGAGTAAAAAGTTGGATCGGGATCCCTAACCGTGACAAGGAGTTGGATCGGGATCCCTGACTGAAGGAGTTGGATCGGGATCCCTAACCGTGACAAGGATTTGGATCGGGATCCCTGACTGTGAAGGAGTTGGATCGGGA
The DNA here is from genome assembly GCA_900406555.1 of Pseudoturritis turrita. Lineage (NCBI taxonomy): Eukaryota > Viridiplantae > Streptophyta > Magnoliopsida > Brassicales > Brassicaceae > Pseudoturritis > Pseudoturritis turrita. The sequence goes on from OVBL01000093.1 coordinate 156,643, forward strand.
TCCCTAACCGTGAAGAGTTGGATCGGGCTCCCGAACCAAGACAAGTTGGATCAGGTACCCTGAACCGTGAGTAATGAGTTGGATCGGGATCCCTAACCGTGACAAGGAGTTGGATCGGGATCCCTGACTGTGAAGGAGTTGGATCGGGATCCCTAACCGTGAAGAGTTAGATCGGGGTCCCGAACCAAGACAAGTTGGATCAGGTACCCCGAACCGTGAGTAAAGAGTTGGATCGGGATCCCTAACCGTGACAAGGAGTTGGATCGGGATCCCTGACTGAAGGAGTTGGATCGGGATCCCTAACCGTGACAAGGAGTTGGATTGGGATCCCTGACCGTGACAAGGAGTTGGATCGGGATCCCTGACCGTGACAAGGAGTTGGATCGGGATCCCTGACTAAAGGAGTTGGATCGGGATCCCTAACCGTGACAAGGAGTTGGATCGGGATCCCTGACTATGAAGGAGTGGGATCGGGATCCCTAACCGTGAAGAGTTGGATCGGGGTCCTGAACCAAGACAAGTTGGATCAGGTACCCCGAACCGTGAGTAAAGAGTTGGATCGGGATCCCTAACTGTGACAAGGTGGATCGGGATCCCTAACTGTGAAGGAGTTGGATCGGGATCCCGAACCGTGAAGAGTTGGATCGGGGTCCCGAACCAAGACAAGTTGGATCAGGTACCCCGAACCGTGATTGAAGTAGTTGGATCGGGTATCCCGAACCATGACAAGGCAAGCTGGGTCGTGTATCCCGATCCATGGCATGACAAACGGATCGGGGGTCACGACCCACGGTGAAGAAGCTGGGTCGTGTATCCCGATCCATGGCACGACAAACAGATCGGGGGTCACGACCCACGGTGAAGAAGCTGGGTCGTGTATCCCGATCCATGGCACGACAAACGGATCGGGGGTCACGACCCACGGTGAAGAAGCTGGGTCGTGTATCCCGATCCATGGCACGACAAACGGATCGGGGGTCACGACCCACGGTGAAGAAGCTGGGTCATGTATCCCGATCCATGGCACGACAAACGGATCGGGGGTCACGACCCATAGTATGTCATCCGAGCCGTGAACTATGGCTTCACCCGAGCCGTGAACCATGGTGTCACCCGAGCCATGAACCATGGTGTCACCCGAGCCGTGAACCATGACATCACCCGAGCCATGAACCATGGCATCACCCGAGCTGTGAACCATTGTGTCACCCGAGCCGCGAACCATGGTGTCACCCGAGCCGTGAACCATGGTTAGAGAATGGGCCGAGACAACGAGCCCACAAATTCAAGCCCACAAAAGAGATGACAAAGATAGCCCATGAATCGAAGCCCATGACGATGACGGGCTTTGCTAAAAGGAAATCCCGAAGAATTAGGAAATCTTCCTTATCTCTTTGGATACTAACTTAGCCGACTTAACTTAGTATATATACTGATGTAAATCCTAAGAAAAAGGGGATCCGCAATTTACCTAGCAGAACTCTGTACTTTTGCTCTTATACGAAAAAGCTTTCTAAACAGCTTAATAAAGAAAACCATATTTGGATATTCGTTTGTGTGTTTTGGTGGTTTTTACTCAGAAGTTTCAGATCTCGCTAAAAGACATAACGAATTCAATTGGCATGGATTTATACTCCCACAATTTGGCGCTAGAAGGAGGGGGCTGAAATTTTCTTACACCGAAGAACCACCACAAAACCGATATGAAGATGATGACCAACGACGGAGACGATAGCGCTGCTGACACCAGAAACGCCGGCGTGGAGGATTAGGCGAACCAATCCAAAGACGCTGGGGAGACTTCGACAACGCTCGCGGAGATGAAAGCCATGCTGGAGACACTGCTCAAAAAGGCGGAGGAGCAAGATAAGCTGAACAACACGATGACGGACGAGCTGAAGGCCCTCACAACGGCGAGTCGTACCCAAGGCACGGGATCAGGTCTGGATCCAGCAAGACGAGTCGGGAGGCATCTCAACCCAACGGCCCTGGACTTCACAACTCCGCTCAACCCACCGAGGACCCGAGGAAGACTGCCACTACTACACCAAAGCTCAGCAAACCTAGCCTCAAGAGTCCAAGGGGCAGACGGCATGCCAATCGAAGAGGAGCCTGCACCAATCATCAATCTAGAGGAGGAGAACCGAATGGAGCAAAACATGGAGAGCCGTGACAATCCTGAACACCTAGCAACTGGTCGAACCCGAGCCGAAAGATGCGAGGCCATCCCCGAGGGAGATCAAGAGCTGACCGAGGAAGAGGAGAACATACTCTGGGCTGAGCAAGCACCGATGAACGAAGAGCGCCGAGCAGGAGTCAGAGCCCAGAAAGACGAGATGGCTAGGATGCGAGCAGATATGGATCGAACAGCTGCCGACATAAGAGCTGTCCGATCCATGATGCACAAAGCAACTAGCAAGGTGCCAGAGATAGATCGTGTACTGGAGGAAGCACAGAACACCCCGTTCACAGCACGGATAACTAGCACGAGAATTCCAGATCCTGGAAAGATGAAAGTCCCGATCTATGAAGGAAAGACCGATCCGAAGGAGCATCTGACGGCCTTCGCTATTGCCATGGGATGCTCGAATTTCAAGGAAAATGAGAGAGACGCCGGACAATGCCTTCTCTTCGTGGAGCATCTTAAGGGACCGGCGCTCTAGTGGTTCTCAAGACTCGAGCGCAATTCCATCAACAGCTATAACCAACTATCTGCGGCATTCTTGAAACATTATTCCATCTTCATGGATCCCAGAACGTCTGATGCCGATCTGTGGACCCTAGCTCAAGGGCAGAACGAAACACTCCGGAGTTTCATTGGAAGGTTCAAAGCTGTTATGTCAAAAGTGGAAGGCCTGAGCGACAAAGCAGCCCTACTAGCCCTGAAGCGAGCACTCTGGTTTAATTCCGATTTTCACAAAGAAATCGCGCTAAACACTGTGGGAGTCGAAACTCGCACAATCAAAAACTTGTAAAGAGATTTAGGGATTCGACAAACTTCTATGTAAAGAAACCAAGAAACTGAGATCCAAAGATGGAGATTTTATTCAAGCTGTTTTGAAAGCTGTTTGTAAAGAATAACAAGTGTTTTGTTAGGTCAATTTTTTGGATCCCCCTTTTCAAGAGGTACATTGTTTATTTATATGCCAAAATAGTCGGCTAGGCCTTTTCCTAAAGGATAAAGGAGAACTTCCTTATTCTTCGGAATTTACTCTCTGATTCAGATGCGGGCTTCTTTCTTTGCCTCGTTGCCTCAGCCCACCAATATCTTGTGGCTCGTTGCCTCGGCCCGAAAAGGTATTGGGCTGGTTACTTTGCCGGGTCATCGATGGGCCGGCTCGTCACCTATCTCGCCTGCTCCTCCCAATGCCGAACCAGAAGGAGTTGTTGTCGTCGGCTCGTCATATTATCACCTTAACACCGAACCAGAGAAAAGTCAGCTCATCACCATTCCTCAATGCCAAGCCGAAGGAGAATTGGCTCGTCGCCTTTCCTTTTCACCGAGCCAAAGAGAGGTTGGTTCATGTCCAAGTGTTTGGCTCGTCACTGAGTTGTGGTTTACCAACATGTTGACTCGTCACCATTTGTTGGTTCGCTGCCTAGCCAAGATGTTAGCTCATCACTCCTTTCTCCTTGCTGCCTAGCCAAGATGTTGGCTCGTCGCTTATTTTCCTTGTCCCCGAGCCAAGTTGGCTCGTCTTCTCCTTCTCCTTTCCCTTGTCGCCGATCCAAGTTTGGCTCGTCTTCTAATTTGTTTGGCTCGTCGCCAAATATTTGGCCCATCGCTTTTTCACGCTGCCTAGCCAAGATGTTGGCTCATCACTCCTTTCTCCTTGCTGCCTAGCCAAGATGTTGGCTCGTCACTCCTTTCTCCTTGTTGCCTAGCCAAGATGTTGGCTCGGCACTTCTTTCTGCCGCCTGCCGAGCCAATCTGCCTTGTCACCGTTTCTCCATAATGCCGAGCCAGCTTGGCTCGTCACCAATTCACCCTATCGCCTAGCCAAGATGTTGGCTCGTCTCCAGCTTTCTCCATTGCCTAGCCAATTTTTGGCTCGTCGTTTACTTTCCTCCATACTTAGCATTTTTAGCAGTTGATCTCGATGGAGTGAAAACTGACCCCAACAAACACCCCCACTACGATACAGGACGCTATGCATCGAGCCGCAGACTTCATCACCGAAGAAGAAGAGATGAAAATCCTAACTGAGAAGTACGGGAAGGCCAAGACAACGAACCATTCTTCCCAAGTTTCAGCCCCTTCCAACACTAGGAAGAACAATCAAGGCTCCGGTTATATCCAGCACGAAGGAGGCTTTCGAGGAGCTCATAACTATCAAATTGACGCTCCTGGATTCGGTCGCGGAAGAGGCCGAGGCCGTGGAAGAAGCTCATGGAGCACATGGACCAAAAGCGACAGTTCCTATGACGAGACAACCTATTGCGAATACCACCACATCTACGGACATTCAACCGCGAACTGCCGAATTCTAGGCTTGAAGCTTGCTAAAAAATTAGCAGCCGGCGAGCTTGGAGGAAACGTTAGCCTCAAAGATTTCGAGATGGACGTAAACACATACAAACCCGACCTGACAAAAGAAGATCACGCCAAGCGCGATAGAAGGGATGACGAAGCGCCACCCTCTGGATCAAGCAGAAGAAGGATTAGCATGATAATGGGAGGATCCCACTATTGCTCAGATACCGTCTCGTCAATCAAAGCATTCAGCGAAGGGCAGACGTCAGCATCAACTGGTCTAAACCATCTAAGTTTCCAAACAACTTGATATCATTCGAAAAAAGAGAAACGATCGGAATCGACAGACCTCATGATGACCCTCTCGTAATCGAGTTGATCATCAACGACTGCGATGTAGCACGCGTATTGGTAGACACTGGGAGCACCGTGGACGTAATTTTCCTCGAAACTCTCAGAAGAATGAATGTGGACCTGTCTGAAGTGATATCTACTCCCAAACCCTTAACAGGATTCTCCGGAGAAACCACCATGACTACCGGAACAATCAAACTGCCTGTCCAAGCTGGCGAGGTGACGAAGATCGTTGAGTTCTCCGTAGCTGACCATCCGGCCATCTACAACGTCATCGTGGGGACCCCCTGGTTAAATTCGATGCGCGCAGCCGTTTCGACCTACCATCTTTGCCTCAAGTTCCCTACACCAAACGGCCTTAAAACTATTCGAGGAAATCAAAAAGAATCTCGTGTCTGCTTTCTCGCCGCACACAAGCTCAAAAACCCGGTGACTGACCCAACGGCAAATTCAAAGCGCAAGAAGATAAAGACCGACAGAGAACTGGTGAAAGAGCTGTCCAAATTGTTATAGCAGTTACAGATCGCGGTGGATCGCGAAGAAGAAGTGTCTAAACCAACCTGCGACCCCGTCATATCAGTTTGCATCGACAACAAACATCCCGAACGCTGTGTAGAAATTGGAGCAGATTTAGATGAAAAGATCAAAGAAGAGCTCGTGGCATTCTTGAAGAAAAATATCAACACCTTCGCATGGGAAGCAGAAGATATGCCTGGCATCGATATCAGTATAACAAGCCACGAACTAAACATCGACCCGACTTTCAAACCAGTAAAACAGAAAAGAAGAAAACTTGGGCCAGACAGAGCTAAAGCGGTAAATGACGAGGTGGAGAGACAACTGCGCGTCGGATCAATAACTGAGGTGAAGTACCCGGACTGGCTAACTAACCCAGTGGTGGTCAAGAAGAAGAATGGCAAATGGCGTGTGTGCGTGGACTTCACCGACCTGAACAAAGCCTGTCCAAAAGACAGCTTCCCCCTTCCACATATCGATCGCTTAGTCGAAGCGACGGCAGGAAATGCACTCCTATCCTTCATGGATGCCTTCTCAGGTTACAACCAGATCTTGATGAACCCCGACGATCGCGAGAAGACCGCTTTCATAATGGATCGTGGAATATATTGCTACAAGGTGATGCCATTCGGTCTGAAAAATGCGGGAGCGACTGGTGAACAAGATGTTTGCGGACCAACTCGGCAAAACAATGGAGGTTTACATAGACGACATGCTGGTGAAATCACTAAAGGAACAAGATCACGTCACTCATCTCAAGGAATGTTTCTCGCAGCTGAACTTTCACAACATGAAGTTAAATCCGACCAAGTGCAGATTCGCAGTCACTTCGGGAGAGTTCCTTGGTTATCTTGTAACTCACCGCAGCATTGAGGCAAACCCTAAGCAGATCGACGCACTCATCAATATGACTTCACCAAAGATGAAAAGGGAAGTCCAACGTCTTACCGGGAGGGTAGCTGCGCTTAACCGATTCATCTCACGATCCACCGACAAATGCTTGCCATTCTACGATACTTTGTGAGGGAACAAGAAGTTCGAGTGGACGGACAACTGCGAGGAAGTGTTTCAGCAACTCAAGAACTATCTAGCCACTCCCCCAGTTCTCACAAAACCAGAAGCAGGGGAACCACTTTTTCTGTACACCGCAATTTCTGCCACAGCGGTAAGTGGCGTATTGATTCGAGACGAGCGCGGCGAACAGAAGCCGATATTTTACGTAAGTAAAACCCTTACAGACGCGGAAACAAGGTACTCACAGATGGAGAAATTGGCACTATCCATAGTTATGTCGGCAAGAAAACTAAGGCCATACTTTCAGTCTCACTCAATCGTTGTTCTGAGCACCTTTCCGATAAGGTCTGTTCTGCACAGTCCAAGTCAGTCAAGAAGGATAGCAAATTGGGCTATCGAACTGAGCGAATACGACATTGAGTATCGCGGACGCACGTGCGCTAAATCGCAAGTTCTTGCAGATTTCCTTATCGAACTACCCGAAGAAGGCATTGACGACGAAATGCAAGGACAGCTCTGGAAACTCCATGTTGATGGCTCATCTTCCAAAAACGGTTCAGGAGTCGGGATACGGCTAACCTCTCCAACTGGCGAACTACTGGAACAGTCTTTACGCCTGGGGTTTCATGCATCTAACAACGAAGCGGAGTACGAAGCCTTGATTGCCGGGATGAAACTTGCTAACGGCCTAAAGATCAAGAAACTCCATGCATTTTGCGATTCCCAACTAGTCGCGAATCAGTTCAGCGGTGAATATGCAGCAAAGGATGATCGCATGGAGGCTTACTTGAAGATCGTCAAAAAATTAGCTGCACAGTTCAAACAATTCATCCTAACACGCATTCCGCGAGGGGAGAACACCCCAGCCGACGCACTTGCAGCCCTCGCATCAACTTCCGATCCAGATCTAAAGCGAGTGATCCCGGTAGAATTCATCCAACACCTGAGCATCAGTTCTGGCGGTTTAGTGAATGCCATAACTCGTTCACAAGCGGCTAGACAAGCGACAGATGTCTCGACCAGGCAAGAGGTGATGGACGAAATGCAGGAAGAATTGGCCGACCAATCACCCGCAGAGCCAGATATTGCCCCAATGGAAGAAGACAATCTCGTTGAGTCACCAACTACGACAAGCAGCAAGGACCCTGTCGTTGAACCCAACGGAGAAACAAACGAAGTCAACAATGATCCAGAATATGGTTGTGACAAGGAATGGCTCGGCGCAATCAGAGGATACATATGCGACGGCGTCCTACCAACCGAAAATGGTCAGCTTGCAAGCTTCGAGCCCAGACAGCACGTTACGTGTTACTTGATGGAAATGTCTTCAAGTGGAGATTCTCGGGACCGTTGCTAAATTGCGTGGAAGGAAATGACGCCAGGAAAGTTATGGAGGAAATTCACAACGGTTCATGTGGAAATCACTCTGGAGGGAGAGCACTAGCCATAAAAGTCAAACGTCACAGCTACTATTGGCCAACAATGATCAAAGATTGCAAGGTATTTTCAGCCAAATGTGAAAAATGCCAACGCCATGCACCGATGATCCACCAACCTACAGAAGTACTTTCATCAATCTCATCGCCATATCCATTCATGCGATGGTCTATGGACATTGTCGGGCCACTCCATCCGTCAAAACAGAAACGCTTCCTTCTAGTTTTGACCGACTATTTCTCAAAATGGGTCGAAGTCGACTCCTATGCTAACATTAAAGATGCGCAAGTGGAGGCCTTCGTCTGGAAAAACATCATATGCCGACATGGAGTACCGTACGAGATCGTGACAGATAACGGCTCGTAGTTCATCTCAAATCGTTTTGAAGGTTTCTGCGAAAAATGGAAAATCAGACTCAGCAAGTCTACTCCAAGATATCCACAAGGGAACGGACAGGCCGAAGCAATCAACAAAACAATACTTGACGGCCTAAAGAAACGCCTTGACGAGAAGAAGGGACGTTGGGCTGAAGAACTGGAGGGGGTACTTTGGTCTCACCGCACCACCCCACGACGAGCAACAGGAGAAACCCCGTTCGCCCTCGTCTACGGAACAGAGTGTGTCATCCCCCCGGAGATACATTTTCCAGGGATTCGCCGGAGGCTATTACCAGAACAAGAGGGGCTCAATCACCTGTTAATGCTTGATGAACTGGACTTGATCAACGAAAGAAGGGACCAAGCCTTGATCAGGATCCAGAACTATCAAAACGCGGCCTCAAAGTACTACAATTCCAACGTTCGAGAACGAAGATTCTACGAAGGCGATTTAGTTTTGCGGAAGGTTTTTCAAAATACCGCGGAAACAAATGCTGGCAAACTAGGAGCAAATTGGGAAGGAGCCTACAAGATCACCGAAGTTGTCAAACCTGGCGTTTACAAACTTGCTAACATGACGGACGTTCCAGTACCGAGATCATGGAACGCAATGCACCTCAAAAAGTATTATCACTAAGCTACTTTACATGAACTACGGAGCGACTTGATCCCTGCAAAGGGTACGTAGGCAGCTCATCTTCGGACGGGTTCAGTTGCCCCCCTCCTTTCAAAAGGGGGGGGAGTGGGTACGTATACGCATACTCGTATACTCCCATCTTTGTAACAGTTGCTACTATCTATCGAAGCTTTGCTTTCAAAGGCAATATCTATAAAAACATCCTTCAAGGACCACTAAGTCTTAACAAAACAGACATATTTGAGCAAATCAGACTACAACGGGCATCTCGCCACATCTTCACTATTGCTGGCCACAATAGAGAATTCCAACATCCGTCTCAGGATCAAAAACGCGCTATACAAGTATTCGTTCATTGTCGGAGCGGATACGTTTATGGTAACTTATCCGTAAACCGAAATGCTCGTCCTAGACTATGCAAACAAATGTTCATTATCGGAGCAGATAAGTTTATGGTAATCTATCTGTAAACCGAAATGATCATCTCGAGACTGATCATCTCATAACTGCGCAAACATAAGTTTGTATTCGTTCGTCAGAACAACTACTCAACAAAAACAATGCAAGCAAGGCATTCTCGAATCTATTGATAAACGAAAGACTTATATATTCAAATGCAGGGGTTAGCTAAGTCAGCAACCAGGCGATAGACAGAAGATAATAAGTTCTTAGACAACTTGGATAAAGCCGTCCAGGCATTAAGAGAAAAGAGTTGTAAAATTAGACAAAGAAAAGAGGATCGTAGTCCTCCACTATCTCAGGAGTCATGACCGCCTTCTGCTCCGCCTCCACCATCTGCTCAGCTACTTCGCCTTCGGGGGCTTTGTTCTCCACAAGCAACGCCTCAGCAAACTCTGCAACCTTTTTCTCCAGGGCAGCATCGAGAGCTTTCGCAGAAACGGGATCGGAGACTATCTCTTTAGCAACCTCCACCGGACCAAGATCAACCAGACCAGGCGTTCCTTTGTTAGACCCGGAAAATTCCTGGATCCCGACACTTGCAGCAGCAGTCTCCATGGGCTCACCATCGTTAAGCTCCTTGAGAATATCAGATCGGACTGGAGACAGTCTCAGGATCTCTCTCATTTCGGCCACGAGCTGAGCGAATGCTTCGTGAGATCCCGTCAAGACCGCTTTCTGCTCAGCTAAATTCTTCGCCTCGGCATCGAGAGATGGCAGATCATCGCTTTGAAGAAGCCCAATGAACTGGAGATTGCCTTCAATCTGGGCAAGGTCGAGCATATCCTCCTTTGGCTAGCCGTCAATTTGGCCAAGAATCTTTTTGACTCGGGAAACTTTGCCTTCAAGCATCATCATGGTCTCGCGTTTGGCCTCTAGAACGGTTCGCTCGACCTTACTCTCGAGAAGCTCATTAGCAGCTTCAAGCTGCCTCGTCAGGCTAGCTATATGAGCATCCCGCCTTGCCTTCCCTGACTCTAGCCGCATGATCCGCTCGTCAGCTTCTTTAATGTGCTTTCTGTGTCCCTCCGCGTCAGCTTCAAGGTCTTTGATCCGTTTGACTGCTTTTTCCCGTTCGGCAACCTGAGTTGCCTCGGTTTCTTTGAGCTTCCCATCCAGCTCAATGGCTTTCCGCCTAGCATCTTCGACCCTCTCGCGGTCCTTACGGGAGTCAGATTCGTATCCCATTACCATCCTATTAAGATGGGATATGAACTGCACGGCAATGAGAAAATACGTTTAACTAAGTTTAGACGGATCGGGTAATGAAAACAAAACAAATATACATCACATACCTTAACACCCCTAAGCGACATCTCGCTGTAAGTTTTGTCCCTAAGCAAAGTGTCGGGTGGCGGAAAGCGATCACCCGGACAGGTGATTTTCGAGAAGATGGCCGCGGATGCTGAGGCATCACTGTATGCCCCTTCAGCATTTATTGGAGCGGCAGAAAGAGGGATTGCTTCGGGAATCGCCTTCGACAATTCAGTACGCCGCAGGCGCTTCGGGGCATCCCCCTTGTCATCTACTGACTGGCATTTTTTGCTTGTGTTTTTCTTTTCCTTTGCCTTCCCTTTGCCCTTATCCTTGTGCGGCAGTAGTCGAGAATCGGCTGGACGAAGCCCTACAACGACTCCTCCAGAAGCCAATGAAGGAGTCGGTTCGAGGTGATTATCAGCGACTTTTGGTTCGGGGACAGCGGCGGGGGGTAGATTCATGGGTCGGGGGACAAGATTGGATCAACGCCTTGGCTTGTTGCACTCTCTCCCTGGCTTCTGCCTCTGCCTTGGCTTTCGCGGCAGCTCGGTCTCTGAAAGTTGGTCTTCCCATCGTATCTCTTGAAGAATGAGAAGGGGACGATTGCTCAACTGATTGTCCTTCTGAAAGGGCTCGGTGAAGGTTGAAATCTCTAGACCAATTGCACTTGCGAGCTGAAAGCGCTTCGTGAACCTCAGACAGATCGGGAGGCAATGAAAGACGAAGATGACGAACTGCAAAACAATAATATTTACGCAAGGTCAAAAAGAAACCTAAAAAAAAAAAAGAGGAAAAAGGGAACTGCTAAATAATGGAGACCCGAGCCGTGGCCCAAGCCGAGCAGTGGATCGGCTACCAATTTCTCCCCAGCTAGACTTGACAAACTGAAGGCACCTCCGACCCACCGATGCTTCAGAAATAGGGACAAAAAAGAAGTAGTCTTCCCAATTATCGTCTTTCGACGGGAAGCCTCTTATGATATTTCTCCTAGCCTTGCCCGATACATAATATTTCAGCTCTCGCTTATTTCGACGCCTGAACTCCAACAAGTGTGTCAGGTGTTCGACGCCGACTTCTAGATCGCACTCATAACTCCTGACCAGAATACCGACCATATGCCTGATTCCTCGAACGTTGATTTGAGAAATAGCCAAGTTGTATTTCCAGATAAACTGAAGGATGGCTTCAGGGATCGGGAACCACAACAGGCAGCGGTAGAAGAAGCTTTCATAAAGAGTGAAACGGTTAGGAGGGGGATTATTGGCTCGGTTTGATGGAGAAGGAAGAACAAACTCGATTTCCTCCGAAATACCGAACCTGTGCCTAAGGGCCGATAGCGAATCCACGGTTGAAAGGGTTGAACCAGGTGGATTGGGTCGCTTCTTGTTTTTCTTCTTCCTTGGGGTTTGACGGTTAAGATGCATCAGACGCTTCAACTCCTGTCTGGCCACGACTGGATCGAAGAACCAATCCTCCGGTTTAATGTTTGGCAGACCGGGGTCCATTGCATCAGTAAAAGGGTTCGCCGCCTCGACGAATGGAGAATCATGGAGTTGAGGCACTTCAAATCGCAAAGGATCCCCAGAATTGCTGCGAACTCCAGAGGATTCAGAAAGCACCATTTTTCTGCCAAGAAGGGAAGGTCCAACCCCCGAATCACTTGGATCATCAAGGTTTTCTGAAACGTGTGCACCAGAAGAATCTTCCCGACCACAGCTTCGGGTGAGAAACGGATCAGGAGAGAAAGATGGTTCAGAAAGCGAAGACTGCTCCGAAATGCCAAACAAGCGGGTATACGGATCGGGAGATGCAAAAATAGATGAATGAGACATTCCGTTGAATTCGAAGACGGATCGGGGTCCTTAGAAGATATGAACAGATCGAGATCCCTAACAGCTCGCGAAAGAGAATCTAGAGTTTCTAAGATTCAAAAGACGGATCGGGGCTCTCAGCAGCCTATCAAAATAGATCAAAACCTTTAAAAAGTTGAAGAACAAGTTGAAGATCTTTTAAGAACAGCAAGTCAATCTAGATCTTCAAAGCAAACTGCCGGAAAACTTGAAGACGGCGACGGAGCCAGTTGAAGATGGATCGGGAAATTCAAGCGGATCGGCGGCGAAGGAAGAGCAACGGAGTTTCGGCTAAAAAAAAACTTAAGCAAAAAAAAATTAGAGAGAGAAAGAAGAGAGAGGTTACCTGCTTTGAAGAAATTTTCGGAGAAATGAAGTGGAGAACAAATGAGAAGTATCACGGATTATATAGGCAAATGGTGACGTCATTCGCCTCGGGAACCAGCAAAAACACTTGCACTCCCCGATAAAGGTATCAAGGCAACAGAATCCCGAACTGAGTTTACCTAGGAACTGAACCAACAATGGTACAAAGGAATGGTTCGGGGCTATCCATGGATCATGGTTCGGGACTGTCATCAAAAAAGACAGTTCGGGACGACCACGAGAATCGTTGATCTCACTCGACCACTTACAGCTCGGCACTAACATTACTGATACTGCCAAGCTGGGGGGCTAACTGTTGGGGTCAGATTCCACCTCTTGAAGATCAACAATTGGAAAATGGCTAAGTATGAAAAAGTACTAGCAGCGGGATCCCAAACCAAGAAAAGTTGGGTCAGGTACCCCGAACCGTGAGTAAAGAGTTGGATCGGGATCCCTAACCGTGACAAGGAGTTGGATCGGGATCCCTGACTGTGAAGGAGTTGGATCGGGATCCCTAACCGTGAAGAGTTGGATCGGGGTCCCGAACCAAGAAAAGTTGGATCAGGTACCCCGAACCGTGAGTAAAGAGTTGGATCGGGATCCCTAACCGTGACAAGGAGTTGGATCGAGATCCCTGACTAAAGAAGTTGGATCGGGATCCCTAACCGTGACAAGGATTTGGATCGGGATCCCTGACTGTGAAGGAGTTGGATCGGGATCCCTAACCGTGAAGAGTTGGATCGGGGTCCCGAACCAAGACAAGTTGGATCAGGTACCCCGAACCGTGAGTAAAGAGTTGGATCGGGATCCCTAACCGTGACAAGGAGTTCGATCGGGATCCCTGACTGTGAAGGTGTTGGATCGGGATCCCTAACCGTGAAGAGTTGGATCGGGGTCCCGAACCAAGACAAGTTGGATCAGGTACCCCGAACCGTGAGTAAAGAGTTGGATCGGGATCCCTAACCGTGACAAGGAGTTGGATCGGGATCCCTGACTGAAGGAGTTGGATCGGGATCCCTAACCGTGACAAGGAGTTGGATCGGGATCCCTGACTATGAAGGAGTGGGATCGGGATCCCTAACCGCGAAGAGTTGGATCTGGGTCCCGAACCAAGACAAGTTGGATCAGGTACCCCGAACCGTGAGTAAAGAGTTGGATCGGGATCCCTAACCGTGACAAGGTGGATCGGGATCCCTAACTGTGAAGGAGTTGGATCGGGATCCCGAACCGTGAAGAGTTGGATCGGGGTCCCGAACCAAGACAAGTTGGATCAGGTACCCCGAACCGTGATTGAAGTAGTTGGATCGGGTATCCCGAACCATGACAAGGCAAGCTGGGTCGTGTATCCCGATCCATGGCACGACAAACGGATCGGAGGTCACGACCCACGGTGAAGAAGCTGGGTCGTGTATCCCGATCCATGGCACGACAAATGGATCGTGGGTCACGACCCACGGTGAAGAAGCTGGGTCGTGTATCCCGATCCATGGCACGACAAACGGATCGGGGGTCACGACCCACGGTGAAGAAGCTGGGTCGTGTATCCCGATCCATGGCACGACAAACGGATCGGGGGTCACGACCCATGGTGAAGAAGCTGGGTCGTGTATCCTGATCCATGGCACGACAAACGGATCGGGGGTCACGACCCACGATGAAGAAGCTGGGTCGTGTATCCCGATCCATGGCACAACAAACGGATCGGGGGTCACGACCCACGGTGAAGAAGCTGGGTCGTGTATCCCGATCCATGGCACGACAAACGGATCGGGGGTCACGACCCATAGTACGTCATCCGAGCCGTGAACTATGGCTTCACCCGAGCCGTGAACCATGGTGTCACCCGAGCCGTGAACCATGGTGTCACCCGAGCCGTGAACCATGGTGTCACCCGAGCCGTGAACCATGACATCACCCAAGCCGTGAACCATGGCATCACCCGAGCTGTGAACCATTGTGTCACCCGAGCCGCGAACCATGGTGTCACCCGAGCCGTGAACCATGGTTAGAGAATGGGCCGAGACAATGAGCCCACAAATTCAAGCCCACAAAAGAGATGACAAAGATAGCCCATGAATCGAAGTCCATGACGATGACGGGCTTTGCTAAAAGGAAATCCCGAAGAATTAGGAAATCTTCCTTATCTCTTTGGATACTAACTTAGCCGACTTAACTTAGTATATATACTGATGTAAACCCTAAGAAAAAGGGGATCCGCAATTTACCTAGCAGAACTCTGTACTTTTGCTCTTATACGAAAAAGCTTTCTAAATAGCTTAATAAAGAAACCCATCTTTGGATCTTCGTTTGTGTGTTTTGGTGGTTTTTACTCAGAAGTTTCAGGTCTCGCTAAAAGACATAACGAATTCAATTGGCGTGGATTTATACTCCCACAACTATCATCACTAATACTGCCGAGCTGGGGGCTAACTGTTGGGGGTCAGGTTTCACCCCACTGAGATCAACAAGTAAAAATGGTTAAGTAAGAATTATGCCTAGCTGAATCTACGGATAGCTCAATCTCTGGCGAGCCGAACCAAATACAACGGGCTCGGTAGAACCCGAGCCGGAGACTCGAATCAGCTCGGAATTGGACAAAATTTGGTGACAAAAAATATCTTTGAGTTATATTTCAAATGGAGTTGGAATCATATCATTTGGAGTTGTGGTTAGCAAGATACATCCGATTTAATGAAGACATGCGGAGCTGCAGGAATGAACTCGTTCTTACTGAGCTGAAGAAATGAGCTCAGGAAGATGCCTTAAAGCTATTGGATTGAGCTGAAATTTGAATATAAGATAGATAATTGAGTAAATTTTCATCCAAAAGAAATTTGAAGTCATTTGGATCAACGGTCAGAAAGTTACATCAATTATCGTGGCGACATATCAATCTGGCCGAGTTCACTAGTTACGAAGCGACGAGTTTGGCAAGCCCAGATAGATCAATGATCGAAAATGGTGAGTTCGCTATGAAATGAAGTTGGCAAGCTCGCCACAAAGCATCAAAATCGCCGAGCTCACCACGAATTAGTTGGTGAGATCACCACGAAGTAGTTGGCGAGTTCACCACGAAGTAGTTGGTGTTGGGGTTAGATTTCACCCTAATGAGATCAATGTATGAAAATGATTAAGTGTCTAAACTGGGCTAGCCGGCGAGCTCAACAATACAGGTGAGCCGGCGAGCTTAGCAAATACGGTGAGCCGCCGAGCTCGGAAAAAGGTGAGCTCAACAATACATGCGAGCTGACGAGCTTAGCAAAGACGGCGAGCCGTCGAGCTTAACAATACAGGCGAGCTTCGCAAAAATGGCAAGCCGGCGAGCTCGACAACACAGCGGCAAGCTCAGCAAAAAACAGCGGCGAGCTCGGCAGACTGGCGAGCTTAGCAAAGACGGCGAGCTTAGCAAAGACGGCGAGTTGGAGAGCTCAACAATACATGCGAGCCGGTGAGCTAAGCAAAAACGGCAAGCCGGCGAGCTCGATAACACAGCGGCGAGCTCGGCAATATAGCGTCGAGCTCGGCAACACAATGACAATAGTCAGCAAGTATGACTAGCCGGCGAGCTCGACGATGAAGCAAACATCTGAGTAATCTTGGGTCGAGCCCCAGCTTACAACAACGAGTGGGCCAAGCCTAAAGTTACGAAGAAGGCCGAGCTGGCCACAAAGAATTCTTGGTGGGCCAAGCTCGAGAGAAGTCTTGTTGGAAGCTGAGCCCAGATGGAAAGTCCAAGATGTCACAACCGACCTGCAAAAAGGAAAATCCCGAAGAATTAGGAAGTTTCCTTAGCGCTTAGGGGTTGGGCTAGCCAACTTAAACTAGTATATATATCTATGTACATCCCTTAAAAAGAAGATCCGCAATTTTACCTAGCAAAACTCTGTACTTTTGCTCTAATACGAAAAGCTTTCGAAAAAGCTTAATAAAACACCATCTTTTGATCCCTGTTTGTGCTTTAGTGGTTTTTACTCAGAAGTTTCAGATCCCTCTAAAAGTCTTGACAAATTCAATTGGTGTGGATTTACATTTCCACACCAACTACTGCACCCAGAGAACATTCTCTTCCTCTTCGGTAAATTCCTGGTCATGTTCGAGGTCGATCCCTCTTTGCTCAGCTCGGCCTCGTCCTTCGGCTGCAAGCTTGGGATCGCCAGGGTTCTCTACGTTATGCTCCCCTTCGAGATTTTCCTCCAGGTCGATCACTGGGGCTGACCCATCTGCGGTATGTGCGTTTGCTTCTAGCGTTCCTTCGTTTTCTTCGGCCGTCACAGTTGTTCGGCCGATAGATGTCGAGAAATTGAGAGCTGTTGGGTAGAGGCTAAGACGTCTTGCGGCTCTTTCGTTTTGCTCTCCGTTGCCAAAATCTCCAACTTGTCTGTCATCGTGCTGTTTAGCTTATCCTGCTCCTCCGCCTTTTTGAGCAACGTCTCCAGCATGTTCTTCATCTCCAGAAGCCCTCTGTTGGTATTGCCGCATTGGTTAGCGGCGGATTCTCTCGTGCTCCTGGGAGGTCGGCTCCGGTATCTTTCGGGTCATTTACGTTGCTATCTCCATCGCCGGTCATCTTCTTCGGGTCGTTCGTACGGTGGTTCTTTAGTGTAAGAAAATTTTCAGAATCCCCACAGACGGCGCCAAATTGTGGGAGTTGAAACTAGCACAATTGAATTTGTCGAAGGTTTGTTTAGGAAAACTAAAATTTCTGCGTATAAACCACAAAACAAAGATCCAAAGATGGTTTTATTAAACTGTTTCGAAAAACTTTTCGTACAAGAGTCTGAGAGCAAAAAGTTTAAATTTTGCTAAGTAAATTGCGGATCTCCTTTTTAGAGGATGTACATGAGTATATATACAAGTTTAGGTCGGTTAGAGATATCCCCTAAATGATAAGGAAAACTTCCTAATCTTTCGGGATATTCCTTTTTTGCATGTCGGTTGTATCTTGATGGGCCTTCATCCTGGGCTGGTTTATTTGCCACTTAACTAATGGATTGGCCCATACGGAAGACTGCGGATCGACCCATGTGCTGAGGCCCACAGATCGGCCCACACTGGAGACTACAGATCGGCTCGCACTGGAGACTACATATTGGCCCATGTGATGAGGCCCACGAATCGGCCCACCGTTGAAGCCCACGGATCGGTCCATCTCTGGGCATACGGATCGGCCCATCGCTGAGCATATGGACCGGTCCATCGCTGAGCATATGGACCGGCCCATCGTTGGAGCCCATGGATTGGTCCATCACTGGGCATAGGGATCGGCCCATCGTAGAGGCCTGTAGATCGGGTCCAATTTGTACGGTTTGGTTTGGTCTATTCCCATACTTGGTCATTCTTCTTGACTGTTGATCTTAAGGGTAGAGTCCGACCCCAATAACTACCACTCCGATAAGAGATCATCCTCGGCATAACAGCGGAGAAGAAGCAGACGTCTCCCCAAACCAAGCCAAACCACAGCAACAGAGCACACCGAATTCCTACAAAGAGCAATCGGAGACACAATCGAAAAACCACCCAGGCAACGAGAGCCCAGGGGTCACAAACCCTAACCCACCACCGTCCTCAAGCAAGCGCTTCGAGCAGGAGAGAGAGAGTCGGGGAACTCGACACCGAAGAGAGACCCAATGCCAGAATTGCTACGACTAACCACCAAACGAACCAGCGAATCACAGGACAGGCAAAAACGACTGGAAGAAGCAAAGAAACTCCAGGAGAGAGCGACAAGCTTAGCCACAACAAGGCACCAAAATTTCAGCTAAGGAGGAAACAAACGAGCCAAAGAAAAGGAAGAGCAATCGGGCATAGATCCAAAGCAGTCCTCAAACCACATACCCAACTTTACTTTTCCAACTCTAAAAACCGCGGATTCACCCACCGAACAAGAAAATTCGGAGACAAAGCACACCACCACCAACCTTCGAACCGAGACGACCACAAGGCTACACCCCTAGCCACCGTCCTCAAGCAGCTACATAGGAAGAATCAAAACCAGACTACGAAATGAGATATGTGGAGGAGCACCGCCACCGAGACCCATGGCGGAGCAGATCTAAACCACCAACACGGAGCACCCATTGAAACACCAGATCTGGAGCCGACAAAGAAGAGGAAGAAGCAGAAAGACAAGAGGATCCTTTTTCCGGTTGGCGGTGAGAACCATCGCACACCGGAAAAGGATATCGAGAAATCAAAAGGCTCCTCTAGGGTTTGGTTTTTGGGAGAGTTTTCGCCTCTCAAAGGCTGGCGTCTCAGATGATGATAAACTACCATAGTATATATATACTGTTTTTTCTTTAATGTATTTTGTTAAAGGTAGAAAACCAAAAACTCGAGTGTTCATAATTTATGTTATTTGATTAATGTTACAGGTTATAGATTTAGAAGAAACTCGTGGCTATTCAAAGTGCTACTTACTTTCATGGGATTTCATTCCTTGATATTTGAAAGTGATTGCCATTATCTCATTCATTCTTTAACGGATAGGAAAATCAATATTAGTATTGGTAACCTCTGCTCGGATATAAAGCTATGGGCTTCCTCTCTACGTCATCATGAGTTTTCTCTCATCAATGGACGTTTGAATGAACCCGCACATCGTCTTGCGCAGAATGATCCACCGAATGATATTTTCTTTTCGAATCGGTTAATCCCCATTATGGCTTTCCAATGCGTTGTATGCTGATTATATCTCATCTTTCTCATATTAATAAAGTTTAATTTCATCGAAAACAAAAAATTTAGAAGAAAAATATTTTGATTTGGTTTGCGCCTAGACCTCTGCACCTCCAAAATCGTAGCTTAAGATATAATCGCCATAGTAGTAATAGACCTAGCATCTAACGATGTCTATGCGATCATTTAATTTGTGTTTTTTTAACACTGCTCAAAATTAAATTATATGACATGAATTTATGTTAATATCGTCGATGTTTGGAATAAATTTATTCTCTTAGATTAGGCGGTTTCTTAGCGCCACATATAACTAGTTTAGGCGAATCTTTTAGCACTATTTGTTTAGTTGGTCTTTTGGACCGACCCTAGAGGTATTGGAGCCTATCTATAATGGTCTACATAACTTGAGGGTTAAAGCCACATGTCTTCACTCCTCGCTCTCGAACGGTGTGGCCGCACCGCTAAGGACAAACCAGATGGGATGAGTGGTCAGATGAACATGGAAAATGTCGATGGAGAGCTGGACATAGGACCCGGGTTTCTGATAAGCGAGATATGATCTTCAACTATTCAATAACGCGAATTCTAAATTTTCAAATCTCTCTTTTTTGGTCAGATGGGTAAACTTAGTTACTTTGTGTATGTGATATGTAAAACAATTAGTCTTTTCGGCGTATGATCCACTGCATTAAACAATTAGACTTTCACCTCAAAGTTCTCACTAAACTCCCAAACACACCTTGGATCACTTCCTTCGACATAATGCCACTATACATCTTTTCCTTTATTTTCTGACTTTTTAGACTTTCGATGCCTCAAAATTGTGGTCTCTCTTCTCCTTTGTTGCTATTTTTGACTTAAGCGTCACCGTCGAAAAATATCCCACCATCATGTTTTCAGGGCCGATACGTGTTTGTTGTTGGCGCAGAAGACTTATCCCCAAGTGGTTGGATCCACAGACAAAAAATCCCCTAACCAATTTGGTGCTAGAAGGATGGGGTATTTCTTTGTCGTTAACTCAACAAATACACAAAAAATGCTAACTAGTACTCGAAGTCTCATATCCGACATAATGGATGGTGCGTGGCAGCGTTATTTAACAGAAGGAACACTAGCAAGCGATGAGTGGAGGATTTCACCAGCGACGAATCAAGACACCCGTTTACCACCACCCCCACCGCTGGCAGAGGAAATAAGGCAAACCTTTTATTAGATCAACTGTCTGCAAGAGTGACTGTGAAATACAATGGAGGCAGTGACACTAGAAAAAGAAAGTTGGGCGTACCGTCAAGGGTAAGACCGTATGAACTGAGGGCCCAAAATTATAAAGGAGAGACGAGAAGGATGGTGTAACCCGTGGAGCGAGGCATCCAAAATAATCAACTACAATGGGATGCCTATGGTAGCATGGTTTGAGGGTTTACTAAAAGCAAAAAGGGCAGATCCCAACGTACAAAAGAAAAAAAAAAAAAAAAACAATCCCTAACAAGCCGGGAAATTGGCATCCTTATCCAATTACGAAGAATATGGAGAATGGTCATGTTTCCTCCTTTTTGGAGCTCTCCAGCATGTCAAAAGTGAAGCCACCTAATCCAAAATCCTTTCCCATAGCAAGGATTGTAGATATGGCATCAGGAGCGTCTTTAACCTCTTGACCTCAGCACAAAGATCACCTTTCTCCACTTCCAACCCTCGGTAGTAGGGGCAAGAAGTGTAGAAACTCCCGGGAAGAGCCATGCCAGCCTGCTAAATGTTGGAGGTGCAGCCTCCCCTTCGGAAGTGGCCAAATGAACTGCCTCTAAAAGGGACAATGAGGGCACCCCGGCCTAGAGGAACTTGAATCAGCAAAAGTGAAGCCAATATCAAAAGTGATTAAAAAGAGATTAAACTCTTAGCCGGTAAACTCCCAATGGAGCACGACGAGTGGGATCCGGAGAGGGGTCCTAAACAAAAATGGGTAGGGAAGATGCCTCACCTTGGATCATCGTAGGAGGCCAACTGTTGCAAGCATCAATCGGAGCTGGAATAGGAGGAGCGCTCCGAGTGGGATACAGCCTGTTCCAGCTAACAAGCAAGCGGTTCGTGGATCCTAGACTTGGGCGAAAAAGAAAGTTAGTAAAGGCAAAAGCATAGGCTATACGGAGGATCAACTAGACATTAACCAAAGGAATAAATGGTCCGTCCGGTGTTGCCCCACGGGAACTCCCATCCACCACTTCATCGATGAGAAGAAATTATGTGTCCCGATAAGAAGGGGAAGAAGACAAAGAAGAAGAAAATAAATATTTTTTCCAAGCCAAAAGAAGTATATCAATTCTAAAAAGAGGCCAACAGCCCCAAATGGTTACAAAATGATCAGGGAAATGGCCATGTATCCTGATTCACTGCTCACAGGGTCCATGCTCTGGGACGTACAAATCTTTGGGGTCAGGTTTTAAAATCTCTGATACCTCCCACCATAATGCCGGTTATTGATTCGGTAGTCTCTGTGGGGGCATGTCTCTGGACTTAAGCTATTGTCTTTGGAACCCTCTCACCTGCAAGTTCTCACACCCCAGGTCTCTAGACTCAGACCCTGGGCCTTCGAGGAGGTTATCATGCCTTTCTAGGTCTCCAGACTCAGGCCCATGACATTCAAGGAGGTTCTTATGTATTTTCAAGTCTCCGGACTCAGGCCTTAGGCCTTTAGGGGTTCTCGTACCTCCCAGATATCCAAACTTAGGCTTTTAGCCTTCTGGGGTTCTCGCACTTCTAGGTCTTTGGACTCAGGCTCTGGCCTTCACAGGTTCTCAAGTCCTAAGTGTCCAGACTTAAGCTTAGGCCTTCACGGGTTTTCATATCCCAGGTCTCTAGACTCAGACTCCAGCTTGCACGGGTTTTCATGCCCCAAGCATTTGTGCCTGATTTATTTAAGCATAGTTAATGTTTCAGGAATCAAAGCAGTAGATATGTTGGCGATTCAAACTCCATTCAAATTTTATCCCTAAAAAATACACTCTTCCCCTTCACGAGCCTGTCACACAAACTAGTGCAGTAGGGGGGCAAGCTGTTTGGTGTTGGGGTCAGATCCCACCAAACTGAGATCTTTAGGCGAAAATGGCTAAGTATGTGCATAGACATGTCAAGCAGGTAAAGAGGAAGGACGGGGTGAGGGGTGAGTAGGAACGACGAGCCCAAAACTGAGACGAGGCAACAACGTCGTAATCTCCATCCATATAGGCGATGTAGGTCGGTGACCCCGAGGTGAAATGGGCCGAGCCAAACTTAAGAGGCCCATAACTTTCTACTAGACTATAAGGTTTATGGATAAAAGGAAAAAAAAATGCGAAGAAAAAAAAGCTTCCTTATCAGTTTAGGGCAAAAGATCACCGACTCAAATTATATATAAATATGCATGCACTTGTACCCAAGGGAGGGATCCGAAACTTTGACCTAGCGAGAATACTTAGGTTTTTCTAAACAACCCCTGTATTCGAAACTCTTTGACATATCAATAAAAATAACCATCTTTGGATCTCTGTTCTGATGTTTCTTCTCATAGAAGTTTTGGAATCCCTGAATCTTTCTTAACAAATTGAATATTGTGGTGTTCGACTCCCACAATTTGGCGCCATCTATGGAGACTCTTAAAAACTTTCTGACTTTTAAGAACCACCAAACACGAGATTTGAAGAGATGACTAACGACGGAGATAAGAACAGCGAGGACGCAAGCAATAATGACACCGATCTTCCTGGAGCAAGGACAAATCCGTCGCCAGCAAACACAGAGGCCAGTCCAGCGGCGATAGCAGAGATGAAAGACATGATGACCATGTTACTGAAGAAGGTGGGAGATCAGGACGAGTTGAACAAATCGGTATCAGAGAACCTCGAAACGCTAACAACGGAGAGCCGAACCAAATATCTTTGAGCAGGAAGAACGAGGTCAACAGCGAACCCTTCCGGAAGAGTGGGACGACTAGGGCTCAATCCGACTGCACTCAATTTCTCGACACCCTGGGGTGCATCCAGATCGACAGAAGGACTGCCGTCGTTACATCCTGTCAACAAACAAATGTCTGCGGCGACCAGATCAAAAGTAGTGGAACCACCCCCACTGATATGAGGAGCAAGAAGTGCCAACAAAATTGACCTAGGCAACAGACGCGATAAGATAACTGCTACAATTGACCTTAATGAAGAGGAGGAGGGAGTAAGAATTAGCCCCGATCTAACGAAAGAAGAAGAGAACTTCCTACTAGACCAGCATGCACAGTTCATTGACGACCCGCAACGAACAGGCCGAGGTGACATTTCAGGCGAGCTGCGAAGAGCAAACTCTGACCACTAGCGGTAGATGGACGAAATCCGAGCTTCCCTAGCTCAAGCCACTGTCAAGGTGCTAGCTGTCCGCTCCCAAGTACACAAGGCCACAAACGCGGCTCTGAAAATAGATCTTGTACTGGAGGAAGCACAATGA
The DNA here is from genome assembly GCA_900406555.1 of Pseudoturritis turrita. NCBI lineage: Eukaryota > Viridiplantae > Streptophyta > Magnoliopsida > Brassicales > Brassicaceae > Pseudoturritis > Pseudoturritis turrita. The sequence continues at coordinate 180,520 of OVBL01000093.1, forward strand.
ACGCCGCTTACGGCTCGTATCACCAACACTAGAATTTCCGATCCAAGGAATATCAAGATTCCAGTCTACAATGACACGAACAATCCCAAAGAACATATCACAGCTTTCTGCATTGCAATGGGATGAGCCAACGTTAGGGAAAGCGAGAGACACGCCGGCTACTACCTCCTGTTCGTAGAAGATCTGAAAGGCGCAACCCTTCCATAGTTTTCCAGGCTGGAGCGAAAGTCCATAGATAATTTACAGCAGTTATCAACCATCTTTCTAAAGCAGTACTCCATGTTCATGGATAGGAAGGCTTCCAACGCCGACCTGGGCTTTAGCACAAGGGTCAACGGAGACCTTAAGGAGCTTCATGGAGAGATTTAAAACAATAGTCTCAAAAATCAAAGGGGTAAGTGACATGGCCGCTCTTATAGTGTTGAAGAAATCACTATGGTATGAATCAGACTTTCGAAAATAAATTACGCTAAACGCCCCCCAATCAATCGCAGGCATCAAGTTTTATAGACAACGAAGAGGAGATGAAAGTCATGGCTAAAAAGTACGGAGCTCCAAGATTGGCAAGCAGAAACCCTCCTCAGAACCAAGGCACATCAAACTCTCGAAAGAGCAATCAAGGGAGTAGTTACGTACATCATGAGGGACCGAGTTTCGGCGGAGCCCAAAACTATCAAGTAAGTACCGGCCAGGGTAAGGCTCCGTGGAACACCTGGACGAGAAACTCGAACACTTATGATGAGAAGGCTTACTACGAGCATTACCATTGCTACGGACATTCGACTGCGAACTGCCGAAGCCTGGGGCTCAAGCTGGTAGCAAAATTGGTAAAGGGGGAGCTCGAGAAACGCGGTAAATCTCAAAGACTTTGAGCTCGACGAATCAGAAAAGGAGCAACCCTTCAATAGGAACCGAGCCGATTAAACTGATGAAGCACCAACAAAAACAGGGAGACAAAGCAATGAAACGGCACCCGGAGGACAAAGACAGAGAATAAATATGATAATGGGAGGATCCCAGTATTGCATGAATACAGTGTCCTCGATCAAAGCCTACCAACGTAAAGCCGATGCCAGTATCAACTGGTCGGCACCCAATGAGCTACCAAAGGACATAATATCCTTCGAAGAATGGGAAACCACCGGCATCGACATGTCCCATAAAGATCCCCTCGTCATCGAATTGATCATCAAAGACTTTGACGTCGCCAAAATCCTAATAGATACGGGAAGTTCCGTGGACATTATTTTTCGAGAAACCCTCAGAAGAATGAACGTCAGCTTGTCCGAGGTAATAGCAATGCCGAAACAGCTAACCGGATTTTCCGAAAAAACTACAATGACCCTTGGGACGATCAGGCTACCTGTCCAAGTGGGAGACGTGACCAAAGTAGTAGAATTCTCGGTAACAGATCACCCAGAGATCTACAATGCAATCCTGGAAACCTCCTGGATAAATTCCATGCGAGCCGTACCATCCACCTATCACCTCTGCGTAAAATTCCTGACTTTGAACGGAGTAAAAAAGATATGGAGAAACTAGAAGGAATCCCGAATCTGTTTCCTAACGAAACACAAGCTCAGGAATCCTGTCACCAAAAAAATCTCGAAAACAAAGCGAAAGAAAATGAAGACAAATCGAAAATCCGAGAAGCAGTTGGCGAAGCTCTTATAGCAATTACAGATCACATAGGATCGCAAAAATAGGAAAAGCAACATGCAACCCCATAACCTCGGTATGCATCGACGATGCACACCCAGAACACTGCATGGAGATCAGAGCAAACTTAGGCGAAGCATTAAAGAAAGAATTGGTCTCTTTCCTGAAAAGGAATATAAATAATTTTTCTTGGAGCACCGAAGACATGCTGGGTATCGATATTAACGTGACCTGCCACGACCTAAATATAGATCCGACCTTCAAGCCAATAAAACAGAAAAGGAGGAAGTTGGGACCAGAACGAGAAAATGCCGTGAACGACGAGGTGGATCAACTCTTGAAGGTAGGATCGATCGTTGAAGCAAAATACCCCGATTAGCTAGCTAATCCCGTAGTAGTAAAAAAGAAAAATGGAAAATGGCGAGTGTGCGTCAACTTCACCGACCTTAACAAAGCATACCCAAAGGATAGCTTCCCCGTTCCGCACATGGATCGACTAGTGGAAGCTACAGCCGACAATGAGCTCCTGTCATTTATGGATGCCTTTTCCGGATGCAACCAGATTTTTATGAATCCGGATGACCAGGAGAAAACCGCGTTCATCACAGATCGCTCAATATACTGCTACAAGGTGATGCCCTTTGGCCTCAAAAACGTTGGGGAAACTTACTAGAGATTGGTAAATAAGATGTTCGCAGATCAGCTCGACAAAACAATGGAGGTTTACAAGGACCACATAACCCATATAAAGGAGTGCTTCGAGTAACTAAACCTACACCACATAAACTCAACCCGACCAAGTGTAGATTCGCAGTCACATCAAGGGAATTCCTCGGATACTTAGTAACTTGCCGTGGCATCGAGGCGAACTTGAAACAGATCACCGCTCTGATCCAGATGGCCTCACCAAAGATGAAGCAAGAAGTTCAGAGGCTCACAGGACGTGTCGCAGCTTTGAACCATTTTCTTTCGCGATCCACCGATAAGTGCTTGCCATTCTACGATCTCCTGAGAGGAAACAAGAAGTTCGAATGGACCGAGAAATGCGAAGAGGCATTCCAACAGCTGAAAAACTATCTGACGAATCCTCCAGTGCTCGCAAAACCCATGGAGGGGGGAGTCCTTGCTCTTATACACAGCCGTCTCAGCTACCGCATAAGTGGGGGTACTCGTTCGGGAGCTAGCTGCCAAATTCAAAGAATTCACACTTACTCGAATACTCCGTGGAGAAAACACATCGGCAGATGCACTGATAACACTAACATCCACCTCCGACCAGGGCTTGAAAAGGATCATCCCGGTAGAGTTCACCGAATGCCTGAGTATTAGCATCCCCGATTCCGTCAATGCGATAACCCGAGCTCAAACAGCTAGGGTAGCACAAGATATGCCCAAAAAGCATGTTCTTTAAGAAGAAGACATCGCATTCACAATGGAAGAGGATCTTGCAAGCGCACCTCCGATCGAACACGACGAAACGATCATCAACGAGGATTAAGCAACCGACATGGAGGTCGAAAAAAAACAACGATCCTTTTTCCGAAGATGAAATAACCAAATTGAACAAAGCTCGGCAACCAGTAACAGGATAATATGGCTGCGACAAAGTATGGATTGACGCAATACGAGGCTACATCACCGATGGTGATCTTCCATCCGACAAATGGGCGGCTTGCAAACTCCGAGCTCAAGCAGATCGGTATGCCTTACTTGACGGAAAAGTCTTCAAGTGGAGATTCTCGGGACCACTGTTGGCTTGTGTGGAAGGGAAAGAAGCCAGACAAATCATGGAAGAAGTCCATAGAGGGTCTTGCGGCAATCATTCTGGCGGACGAGCGTTAGCAATCAAAATAAAACGTCACAGCTACGTTTGGCCCACTGTGGTGAAAGATTGCAAGAAGTTTTCTACAAAGTGCAAGAAATATCAACGACACGCGCCAATGATCCATCAACCAACTGAACTGTTGTCTTCAATCTCGTCACCCTATCTATTTATGAGATGGTCAACGGACATCATCGGACCTCTACACCGATCTAATCATAAGCATTTCCTACTTATCCTGACGGACTACTTCTCCAAATGGGTTGAAGTGGATTCCTATGCCAACATAAAAGATGTCCAAGTGGAAAACTTTGTATGGAAAAACATCGTCTGCCGACATGGAGTTCCATACGAGATCTTCACCGATAACGGGTCAGAGTTCATCTCGACCAGATTCGAAGCTTTCTGCAAAAAATAGAAGATTCGACTCAGCAAGTCCACGCCCAATACCTGCAAGGGAACGGCCAAGCCAAAGCAGTAAACAAGACTATCCTTGACGGCTTGATAAAATGCCTTGATGAAAAGAAGGGTTGATGGGCCTACGAGCTTGAAAGAGTACTCTGGTCTCATCGAACAACTCCACGACGAGCTACAGGAGAAACCACATTCGCTCTCGTTTATGGAACAGAAAGTGTGATCCCTCCGGAGATACATTTTCCCGGAGTCCGTCGCAGACTTCTCCCCTAACAAGAATGGCTGAATCATTTACTACTACTTGACGAGCTGGACTTGGTCAACGAAAGATGTGACCAAGCACTGATCAGGATTCAGAACTATCAACAAGCAACAGCTAAGTACTACAACTCTAACGTTCGAAACCGAAGGTTCTACGAAGGAGACTTAGTTCTGAGAAAAGTCTTCCAGAACACGGCGAAAACGAACGCTGGAAAGCTAGGAACAAACTGGGAAGGACCTTATAAAATTACCAAAGTAGTTCGCCTAGGGATCTACGAGCTCGCTAACATGGCCGCATACCAATTCAACGATCTTGGAACGCAATGCATCTGTAGAAATACTATCACTTAATCAGATCAAACATGAACTACGAGGCGGCTTGATCTCCAAAAAGGGTACGTAGGCAACTCATCTTACGATGGGTTCAGCTGCCCTCCTCCTAAAAAAGGGGGAGTGGGTACGTACATGTATACTCCCATTTCTATACATTTTTCGCAAACACTGATCAAGACAAGTCCCTTGACTTATGAACTATCTCACAAAACATCGTCTTAACTAAAACAGACTCTTTGATATAATTATCGAACTCATTGTTGCTGGCCACAATAACGAACTAATACATCCTAAATGGATATTTTCTACTTCATCCTCAATGGATATTTAAGTGCGCTATGTTTATTATCAGAGAGGACATGTTGAAGGAAAATGTGCTCGTAACCCTGAAGTAAACATCTAAACCCAACAAACAGAAAGATGGTCGTAACACTATGTTTATGATCGGAGCAAGCTTGTTGAAGGATAACGTGCTTGTACACCGAGGTAAACATCTAAACCTAGCAAATAGATCGCTAGTCATAACATCTAAACCTAGCAAACATATCGCTAGTCATAACATCTAAACATAGCAAAAAGATCGCTAGTCATAACATCTAAACCTAGCAAACATATCGCTAGCCATGATGTCTAAACTCTGCAAACAGATCAATGGTCACGACATATAAAAAAAGACTAACTCAAACGTTGAGAATACGATATAAAATCAGCGATCTCGGTGTTATGAACAAGAACAAGCTAAGACAGTCGATACGGAACAGCTCAAAGCACGGCAACACAAAAAGCACATACAGAGGAAACAAAAACTCCACTAAAGTAAATCCCCAAAGGTCGAGATGATACAAAGCGCTAATAAATCCCACAGAGGGGAAAATGCGGTTTAAAAAAGGCGCAAAACAAAACAAAAAAAAGAGCTCTATCTTCTACAGTTACCCTCGCGAGCTCTTCAATATATTGAAGCCGACCTCCCTCACCCGATCAACGATCGCAATAAAAACCCTATGTCATGCGACAAAAGCATCTCGCAAACCAATACAAGAAACATCTTTCACATCTAGGTTGATATTCATGCTCGACGGCGCAATGCAGAAAAGGCAAGTCTGGACAGTTAGGATATTGCCACGTTGACACAAAGGAATTATTCACGAGCGGATATAAAGCTACAACCGTGTCCAGAACCCCTTCCCCAAGCCGGTGAGTTCATCAAAATCACCTTCAGCATGAACATCGACACATAACTTGAGAAGTTGTGCAGTCCTTTCCGTGCGATAGGTGCATAAACACAGCATTCCACACAGATAGGTCGCATTAGCGCTGAAAGGGATAAGTCGTTCCAAAAGCTTCATAGCTGCGTTGATGTCCTGTTGCGTGGTCACGAGTCTTGTAGCCTCATAATAAATAGTAGCTGGGTTCCTAGCGTCCAAATACCTTACAAAGAAGCTGCAATATGCCCCGTCTATAAGAATTTTATCTGTGTCCTCGCACAAGTCGTCAATACAAAGTTCTTTCAGGACTTCACTGCTATACACTATGTCTCTGCCAATCCGCCATAATCGAAGGATGTGTCCAAGTCTCCACAGAGTAAGACGACCAAGTTTTTGTACGATGACAGAAATAATGTCCGAAGGAAGCTCTGGTATATCCATGACAACGAACAAAGAAGAAGGGGGAGAAAAATGTTTCTACCTTTTTTGAGGGAGATAAGAATGGGAAAACTGAAGGTCAAAGACTAATATTTATGGGAGGAGCACGATGCCATAGGAGCAATAATTAACATAGGAGGCGTCCTGGGAAAGAATCGAGGCATCCCTTCAATGTCTCGTCAAAATGCATGGCCCAGAATGTGCCACGTGTCAGCAAAAAAGAACGCATTGATTCGAAATCTGCGCCGACCTGCGTACATCTACCAACCTCTTATGCCGCTTGAAAACTCCACAGCATGGCACAACATTTTTGCCGAACCGGTTACGACAATCCCAGTATCAGACACTTTCACCTTGTCACTATCAAAAGAAACTGACGAGTTGGGGGGATAAATGTTGGGGTCAGATCCCATCTAACTGAGATCTTTAGGCAAAAGTCGCTAAATATGGGTATAGAAATGTCAAGCAGGTAAAGAGGGAGGACGAGGCGAGGGGTGAATAGGAACGACGAGCCCAAAATCAAGACGAGGCAACAACGTCGTAATCTCCATCCATATCGGCGATGTAGGTCAGTGATCCCGAGGTGAAATGGGCCGAGCCAAACCTAAGAGACCCATAACTTTCTGCTAGACTAGAAGGTTTATGGACAAAAGGAAAAAAAAGGCGAAGAAAAAGGAAAGCTTCCTTATCAGCTTAGGGCAAAAAACTGCCGACTCAGATTACATATAAATATGCATGCACTTTTACCCAAGGAGGGGATCCGAAAATTCTACCTAGCGAGAATACTTAGGTTTTTCTAAATAACCTCTGTAATCGAAGCTCTTTGACATATCAATAAAAATAACCATCTTTGGATCTCTGTTCTGGTGTTTTTTCTCATAGAAGTTTTGGAATCCCTGAATCTTTCTTAACAAATTGAATATTGTAGTTTTCGACTCCCACATTTGGGATAAATTTATTCTCTTAGCATAGAAGAATCTCTTACCACCACGTGTAACTAGTTTAGACGAATCTTTTAGCTTCATTTGCTTAGTTGGTATTTTGGGCCGACCCTAGAGGTATTTGGGCATGATCTACAATGGTCTATTTAACTTGACGGGTAAGGCCACATGTCTTCAACCTTGCTCCCGAACGGTGTGGCCACACCGCTAGGTACAACCCGGATGGGAGGCTGAGCGGTCTAATGAACAGAAAACATGCCGACGGGGAGCTGGACATATGGTTTGGGTTTTTGTATCAGAAATCCGGATGAGGTACGATCTTCCACTTTTCAATAGTGCGAATTGACGGGGTATAAGTTTTAAATATTTATAAATCCGAAAAATTAGCTGCAAATACACATGCAATCACAGTACGTAGTACTTAGGGGTCGATCCACTGGAGACTGGAAAGATATTATGCTATTAATTTATAAGATTCAAATTAAGTTAAGATAAAATATATTTGTGTTTTTAGATTTATGAGAAACAAATTAAAAGAAACAAAGCAATAAATAAAAGCAAATAAAATAAATGATAGAGAAGTTAAGTATTAGGCAAGTCGCATAAACACATGAAAACACAAGTTAATATCGATTTAGGGATTTAATAAAAACCGTTCTAGAACTCAAATCACTGATGTATAATCATTCCACTCTCGTGGTTCCGATTACTATACTTTAACATCCTAATAGACTCAACTCTCACAGGTTATTACAAGAAAAAAGCATGCATGAATTCATTCAAGATTCAATTGTTCACAATACTCCATAACTCAACTCTCACAGGTTATGACATATTGCTCACCAAATACTAGTTCAGGGAAAGAGATGCATCAATCTCGTGGTTCTAAATCCCTAGAGATCGATCACTGGTTAGCTACTCCATCTCAAGCGTTGCACACAAGTAAAGGTAAATAATCCATAAAATAAACCCTAACAATTCGATATCAAACAAGTAAAATCATGGAATCATCGAAAACCCTAAAACCTAACATGTTAACTACTCATACATAGTAAAAGTAGGAAGACAGCAATAGATTGAAGCATAAAACATCATAGATAGATTAGATTTAAAGAGTACAGAGATAGAAATCTTCTCTAAGTTAAAGTACATAGATAGGTTTTGCATAATATCTAGCATCCTTCGGAGCGTCAGGTAACTCTAAACACTTTAAACCTCACCACTAAATCATCATTTCTAACTCCTAGCACCGTCTACCCTGAATGATATCATTTGATGAGATTCACACCAAACTTAATGAACTAAATCAATGAAGAACTATGAAAGATATATATTTAAAACGAGTCTGGTATTTATGGTGAATATTTGTGGCTACTTTCTCTCTAAAAGGGGTTAAAAGCAAGTATATATAATCCTTGAGAAGTCCTAAATTGTCTAGGATTTAGTGTTTGGCAAAAGGAAATATTACTTTGCTGATCAGTATTGGACAGGAGCACTGGACAAGGATCTTGACCGATATTGGGGCACCGGTTAGGAAGGTATCAGCATGAGCCATGGGGGAAAACCCTGACCGGTACTAGTCCTTCCTTCCTTCAGTTTCCTACGCTTGCTTCTCCTTCGAGCCAGAAAGACATGTCTTCAGTAAATCGGGTGTCACTCTTCAACCACAGCTCCAAATGACTTGAAACCACTTCCATTACAAAGGTAACTAAATTCTTGTAACCAAATTTCTTCCAATTCAAAGATGGTTAATGCCTCCAATAAATGGTAAACATTTAGTGCATATGTTCTGTCCAACTTGAGAAATTGCATATCTTGTGAATATTGTGACTTGGATGGTTCTTTTGACTTAAGTGAATGAATGTAGGATGGTCGACACCTCTTTTGATCCCTTTTTCATCCTTTTTGAAGATTTAACCTATTAAGACTTCAAAAGCTACATATACGAGAAAACTACCTCTTTTGGTGCAAAACCATTATAAAATAGTTAAATAAAATTGTAAAACTCATACTAAAATTAGTAAAATATAGAGTATATCAACTTCCCCAAACTTAGCTCCTTGCTTGCCCTCAAGCAAAACAAAGAATCTAAGCATATAAAAGAGGTTTGAAAATACGGGAACTCACATATCCTTGGGATCTTACACTTGAAATCTCAACCTATAATCCACATGAAACAGAATTATCTCAGAGACTTTCTCAACTTACTCCCACTATGACTTTCGCAAGTCTTGTCCATACTCTTAATTCCAAACCTGCAAAAATCTCAACTTTACATCAATTGAAAAGGGAAAGGAAAACGAGTCAATAAAAGAGTTTCATGGCCAAAGAAAATTCCAAGGAATGATATGGAGCAACTCAAAAAGTTGGAACGATTTGCAGTGATTCCCAGAAACATCTAAGGCTGGAGGAGAAAAGGAGTTAGGCATTGAAGTGGTTGGAAAACTGTGGACATCAACGTGTTTGTTCTCTCTTGCGGTTTTGCATAATATCTAGCATCCTTCGGAGCGTCAGGTAACTCTAAACACTTTAAACCTCACCACTAAATCATCATTTCTAACTCCTAGCACCGTCTACCCTGAATGATATCATTTGATGAGATTCACACCAAACTTAATGAACTAAATCAATGAAGAACTATGAAATATATATCTTTAAAACGAGTCTGGTATTTATGGTGAATATTTGTGGCTACTTTCTCTCTAAAAGGGGTTAAAAGCAAGTATATATAATCCTTGAGAAGTCCTAAATTGGCTAGGATTTAGTGTTTGGCAAAAAGGAAATATTACTTTGCTGATCAGTATTGGGCAGGAGCACTGGACAAGGATATTGACCGATATTGGGGCACCGGTTAGGAAGGTATCAGCATGAGCCATGGGGGAAAACCCTGACCGGTACTAGTCCTTCCTTCCTTCAGTTTCCTACGCTTGCTTCTCCTTCGAGCCAGAAAGACATGTCTTCAGTAAATCGGGTGTCACTCTTCAACCACAGCTCCAAATGACTTGAAACCACTTCCATTACAAAGGTAACTAAATTCTACATCTTGTAACCAAATTTCTTCCAATTCAAAGATGGTTAATGCCTCCAATAAATGGTAAACATTTAGTGCATATGTTCTGTCCAACTTGAGAAATTGCATATCTTGTGAATATTGTGACTTGGATGGTTCTTTTGACTTAAGTGAATGAATGTAGGATGGTCGACACCTCTTTTGATCCCTTTTTCATCCTTTTTGAAGATTTAACCTATTAAGACTTCAAAAGCTACATATACGAGAAAACTACCTCTTTTGGTGCAAAACCATTATAAAATAATTAAATAAAATTGTAAAACTCATACTAAAATTAGTAAAATATAGAGTATATCAACTTCCCCAAACTTAGCTCCTTGCTTGCCCTCAAGCAAAACAAAGAATCTAAGCATATAAAAGAGGTTTGAAAATACGGGAACTCACATATCCTTGGGATCTTACACTTGAAATCTCAACCTATAATCCACATGAAACAGAATTATCTCAGAGACTTTCTCAACTTACTCCCACTATGACTTTCGCAAGTCTTGTCCATACTCTTAATTCCAAACCTGCAAAAATCTCAACTTTACATCAATTGAAAAGGGAAAGGAAAACGAGTCAATAAAAGAGTTTCATGGCCAAAGAAAATTCCAAGGAATGATATGGAGCAACTCAAAAAGTTGGAACGATTTGCAGTGATTCCCAGAAACATCTAAGGCTGGAGGAGAAAAGGAGTTAGGCATTGAAGTGGTTGGAAAACTGTGGACATCAACGTGTTTGTTCTCTCTTGCGGTTTTGCATAATATCTAGCATCCTTCGGAGCGTCAGGTAACTCTAAACACTTTAAACCTCACCACTAAATCATCATTTCTAACTCCTAGCACCGTCTACCCTGAATGATATCATTTGATGAGATTCACACCAAACTTAATGAACTAAATCAATGAAGAACTATGAAAGATATATATTTAAAACGAGTCTGGTATTTATGGTGAATATTTGTGGCTACTTTCTCTCTAAAAGGGGTTAAAAGCAAGTATATATAATCCTTGAGAAGTCCTAAATTGTCTAGGATTTAGTGTTTGGCAAAAAGGAAATATTACTTTGCTGATCAGTATTGGACAGGAGCACTGGACAAGGATCTTGACCGATATTGGGGCACCGGTTAGGAAGGTATCAGCATGAGCCATGGGGGAAAACCCTGACCGGTACTAGTCCTTCCTTCCTTCAGTTTCCTACGCTTGCTTCTCCTTCGAGCCAGAAAGACATGTCTTCAGTAAATCGGGTGTCACTCTTCAACCACAGCTCCAAATGACTTGAAACCACTTCCATTACAAAGGTAACTAAATTCTACATCTTGTAACCAAATTTCTTCCAATTCAAAGATGGTTAATGCCTCCAATAAATGGTAAACATTTAGTGCATATGTTCTGTCCAACTTGAGAAATTGCATATCTTGTGAATATTGTGACTTGGATGGTTCTTTTGACTTAAGTGAATGAATGTAGGATGGTCGACACCTCTTTTGATCCCTTTTTCATCCTTTTTGAAGATTTAACCTATTAAGACTTCAAAAGCTACATATACGAGAAAACTACCTCTTTTGGTGCAAAACCATTATAAAATAGTTAAATAAAATTGTAAAACTCATACTAAAATTAGTAAAATATAGAGTATATCAACTTCCCCAAACTTAGCTCCTTGCTTGCCCTCAAGCAAAACAAAGAATCTAAGCATATAAAAGAGGTTTGAAAATACGGGAACTCACATATCCTTGGGATCTTACACTTGAAATCTCAACCTATAATCCACATGAAACAGAATTATCTCAGAGACTTTCTCAACTTACTCCCACTATGACTTTCGCAAGTCTTGTCCATACTCTTAATTCCAAACCTGCAAAAATCTCAACTTTACATCAATTGAAAAGGGAAAGGAAAACGAGTCAATAAAAGAGTTTCATGGCCAAAGAAAATTCCAAGGAATGATATGGAGCAACTCAAAAAGTTGGAACGATTTGCAGTGATTCTCAGAAACATCTAAGGCTGGAGGAGAAAAGGAGTTAGGCATTGAAGTGGTTGGAAAACTGTGGACATCAACGTGTTTGTTCTCTCTTGCGGTTTTGCATAATATCTAGCATCCTTCGGAGCGTCAGGTAACTCTAAAGACTTTAAACCTCACCACTAAATCATCATTTCTAACTCCTAGCACCGTCTACCCTGAATGATATCATTTGATGAGATTCACACCAAACTTAATGAACTAAATCAATGAAGAACTATGAAAGATATATATTTAAAACGAGTCTGGTATTTATGGTGAATATTTGTGGCTACTTTCTCTCTAAAAGGGGTTAAAAGCAAGTATATATAATCCTTGAGAAGTCCTAAATTGTCTAGGATTTAGTGTTTGGCAAAAAGGAAATATTACTTTGCTGATCAGTATTGGACAGGAGCACTGGACAAGGATCTTGACCGATATTGGGGCACCGGTTAGGAAGGTATCAGCATGAGCCATGGGGGAAAACCCTGACCGGTACTAGTCCTTCCTTCCTTCAGTTTCCTACGCTTGCTTCTCCTTCGAGCCAGAAAGACATGTCTTCAGTAAATCGGGTGTCACTCTTCAACCACAGCTCCAAATGACTTGAAACCACTTCCATTACAAAGGTAACTAAATTCTACATCTTGTAACCAAATTTCTTCCAATTCAAAGATGGTTAATGCCTCCAATAAATGGTAAACATTTAGTGCATATGTTCTGTCCAACTTGAGAAATTGCATATCTTGTGAATATTGTGACTTGGATGGTTCTTTTGACTTAAGTGAATGAATGTAGGATGGTCGACACCTCTTTTGATCCCTTTTTCATCCTTTTTGAAGATTTAACCTATTAAGACTTCAAAAGCTACATATACGAGAAAACTACCTCTTTTGGTGCAAAACCATTATAAAATAGTTAAATAAAATTGTAAAACTCATACTAAAATTAGTAAAATATAGAGTATATCAACTTCCCCAAACTTAGCTCCTTGCTTGCCCTCAAGCAAAACAAAGAATCTAAGCATATAAAAGAGGTTTGAAAATACGGGAACTCACATATCCTTGGGATCTTACACTTGAAATCTCAACCTATAATCCACATGAAACAGAATTATCTCAGAGACTTTCTCAACTTACTCCCACTATGACTTTCGCAAGTCTTGTCCATACTCTTAATTCCAAACCTGCAAAAATCTCAACTTTACATCAATTGAAAAGGGAAAGGAAAACGAGTCAATAAAAGAGTTTCATGGCCAAAGAAAATTCCAAGGAATGATATGGAGCAACTCAAAAAGTTGGAACGATTTGCAGTGATTCTCAGAAACATCTAAGGCTGGAGGAGAAAAGGAGTTAGGCATTGAAGTGGTTGGAAAACTGTGGACATCAACGTGTTTGTTCTCTCTTGCGGTTTTGCATAATATCTAGCATCCTTCGGAGCGTCAGGTAACTCTAAAACACTTTAAACCTCACCACTAAATCATCATTTCTAACTCCTAGCACCGTCTACCCTGAATGATATCATTTGATGAGATTCACACCAAACTTAATGAACTAAATCAATGAAGAACTATGAAAGATATATATTTAAAACGAGTCTGGTATTTATGGTGAATATTTGTGGCTACTTTCTCTCTAAAAGGGGTTAAAAGCAAGTATATATAATCCTTGAGAAGTCCTAAATTGTCTAGGATTTAGTGTTTGGCAAAAGGAAATATTACTTTGCTGATCAGTATTGGACAGGAGCACTGGACAAGGATCTTGACCGATATTGGGGCACCGGTTAGGAAGGTATCAGCATGAGCCATGGGGGAAAACCCTGACCGGTACTAGTCCTTCCTTCCTTCAGTTTCCTACGCTTGCTTCTCCTTCGAGCCAGAAAGACATGTCTTCAGTAAATCGGGTGTCACTCTTCAACCACAGCTCCAAATGACTTGAAACCACTTCCATTACAAAGGTAACTAAATTCTACATCTTGTAACCAAATTTCTTCCAATTCAAAGATGGTTAATGCCTCCAATAAATGGTAAACATTTAGTGCATATGTTCTGTCCAACTTGAGAAATTGCATATCTTGTGAATATTGTGACTTGGATGGTTCTTTTGACTTAAGTGAATGAATGTAGGATGGTCGACACCTCTTTTGATCCCTTTTCATCCTTTTTGAAGATTTAACCTATTAAGACTTCAAAAGCTACATATACGAGAAAACTACCTCTTTTGGTGCAAAACCATTATAAAATAGTTAAATAAAATTGTAAAACTCATACTAAAATTAGTAAAATATAGAGTATATCAACTTCCCCAAACTTAGCTCCTTGCTTGCCCTCAAGCAAAACAAAGAATCTAAGCATATAAAAGAGGTTTGAAAATACGGGAACTCACATATCCTTGGGATCTTACACTTGAAATCTCAACCTATAATCCACATGAAACAGAATTATCTCAGAGACTTTCTCAACTTACTCCCACTATGACTTTCGCAAGTCTTGTCCATACTCTTAATTCCAAACCTGCAAAAATCTCAACTTTACATCAATTGAAAAGGGAAAGGAAAACGAGTCAATAAAAGAGTTTCATGGCCAAAGAAAATTCCAAGGAATGATATGGAGCAACTCAAAAAGTTGGAACGATTTGCAGTGATTCTCAGAAACATCTAAGGCTGGAGGAGAAAAGGAGTTAGGCATTGAAGTGGTTGGAAAACTGTGGACATCAACGTGTTTGTTCTCTCTTGCGGTTTTGCATAATATCTAGCATCCTTCGGAGCGTCAGGTAACTCTAAACACTTTAAACCTCACCACTAAATCATCATTTCTAACTCCTAGCACCGTCTACCCTGAATGATATCATTTGATGAGATTCACACCAAACTTAATGAACTAAATCAATGAAGAACTATGAAAGATATATATTTAAAACGAGTCTGGTATTTATGGTGAATATTTGTGGCTACTTTCTCTCTAAAAGGGGTTAAAAGCAAGTATATATAATCCTTGAGAAGTCCTAAATTGTCTAGGATTTAGTGTTTGGCAAAAAGGAAATATTACTTTGCTGATCAGTATTGGACAGGAGCACTGGACAAGGATCTTGACCGATATTGGGCACCGGTTAGGAAGGTATCAGCATGAGCCATGGGGGAAAACCCTGACCGGTACTAGTCCTTCCTTCCTTCAGTTTCCTACGCTTGCTTCTCCTTCGAGCCAGAAAGACATGTCTTCAGTAAATCGGGTGTCACTCTTCAACCACAGCTCCAAATGACTTGAAACCACTTCCATTACAAAGGTAACTAAATTATACATCTTGTAACCAAATTTCTTCCAATTCAAAGATGGTTAATGCCTCCAATAAATGGTAAACATTTAGTGCATATGTTCTGTCCAACTTGAGAAATTGCATATCTTGTGAATATTGTGACTTGGATGGTTCTTTTGACTTAAGTGAATGAATGTAGGATGGTCGACACCTCTTTTGATCCCTTTTTCATCCTTTTTGAAGATTTAACCTATTAAGACTTCAAAAGCTACATATACGAGAAAACTACCTCTTTTGGTGCAAAACCATTATAAAATAGTTAAATAAAATAGTAAAACTCATACTAAAATTAGTAAAATATAGAGTATATCAACTTCCCCAAACTTAGCTCCTTGCTTGCCCTCAAGCAAAACAAAGAATCTAAGCATATAAAAGAGGTTTGAAAATACGGGAACTCACATATCCTTGGGATCTTACACTTGAAATCTCAACCTATAATCCACATGAAACAGAATTATCTCAGAGACTTTCTCAACTTACTCCCACTATGACTTTCGCAAGTCTTGTCCATACTCTTAATTCCAAACCTGCAAAAATCTCAACTTTACATCAATTGAAAAGGGAAAGGAAAACGAGTCAATAAAAGAGTTTCATGGCCAAAGAAAATTCCAAGGAATGATATGGAGCAACTCAAAAAGTTGGAACGATTTGCAGTGATTCCCAGAAACATCTAAGGCTGGAGGAGAAAAGGAGTTAGGCATTGAAGTGGTTGGAAAACTGTGGACATCAACGTGTTTGTTCTCTCTTGCGGTTTTGCATAATATCTAGCATCCTTCGGAGCGTCAGGTAACTCTAAACACTTTAAACCTCACCACTAAATCATCATTTCTAACTCCTAGCACCGTCTACCCTGAATGATATCATTTGATGAGATTCACACCAAACTTAATGAACTAAATCAATGAAGAACTATGAAAGATATATATTTAAAACGAGTCTGGTATTTATGGTGAATATTTGTGGCTACTTTCTCTCTAAAAGGGGTTAAAAGCAAGTATATATAATCCTTGAGAAGTCCTAAATTGTCTAGGATTTAGTGTTTGGCAAAAAGGAAATATTACTTTGCTGATCAGTATTGGACAGGAGCACTGGACAAGGATCTTGACCGATATTGGGGCACCGGTTAGGAAGGTATCAGCATGAGCCATGGGGGAAAACCCTGACCGGTACTAGTCCTTCCTTCCTTCAGTTTCCTACGCTTGCTTCTCCTTCGAGCCAGAAAGACATGTCTTCAGTAAATCGGGTGTCACTCTTCAACCACAGCTCCAAATGACTTGAAACCACTTCCATTACAAAGGTAACTAAATTCTACATCTTGTAACCAAATTTCTTCCAATTCAAAGATGGTTAATGCCTCCAATAAATGGTAAACATTTAGTGCATATGTTCTGTCCAACTTGAGAAATTGCATATCTTGTGAATATTGTGACTTGGATGGTTCTTTTGACTTAAGTGAATGAATGTAGGATGGTCGACACCTCTTTTGATCCCTTTTTCATCCTTTTTGAAGATTTAACCTATTAAGACTTCAAAAGCTACATATACGAGAAAACTACCTCTTTTGGTGCAAAACCATTATAAAATAGTTAAATAAAATAGTAAAACTCATACTAAAATTAGTAAAATATAGAGTATATCAACTTCCCCAAACTTAGCTCCTTGCTTGCCCTCAAGCAAAACAAAGAATCTAAGCATATAAAAGAGGTTTGAAAATACGGGAACTCACATATCCTTGGGATCTTACACTTGAAATCTCAACCTATAATCCACATGAAACAGAATTATCTCAGAGACTTTCTCAACTTACTCCCACTATGACTTTCGCAAGTCTTGTCCATACTCTTAATTCCAAACCTGCAAAAAATCTCAACTTTACATCAATTGAAAAGGGAAAGGAAAACGAGTCAATAAAAGAGTTTCATGGCCAAAGAAAATTCCAAGGAATGATATGGAGCAACTCAAAAAGTTGGAACGATTTGCAGTGATTCCCAGAAACATCTAAGGCTGGAGGAGAAAAGGAGTTAGGCATTGAAGTGGTTGGAAAACTGTGGACATCAACGTGTTTGTTCTCTCTTGCGGTTTTGCATAATATCTAGCATCCTTCGGAGCGTCAGGTAACTCTAAACACTTTAAACCTCACCACTAAATCATCATTTCTAACTCCTAGCACCGTCTACCCTGAATGATATCATTTGATGAGATTCACACCAAACTTAATGAACTAAATCAATGAAGAACTATGAAAGATATATATTTAAAACGAGTCTGGTATTTATGGTGAATATTTGTGGCTACTTTCTCTCTAAAAGGGGTTAAAAGCAAGTATATATAATCCTTGAGAAGTCCTAAATTGTCTAGGATTTAGTGTTTGGCAAAAAGGAAATATTACTTTGCTGATCAGTATTGGACAGGAGCACTGGACAAGGATCTTGACCGATATTGGGGCACCGGTTAGGAAGGTATCAGCATGAGCCATGGGGGAAAACCCTGACCGGTACTAGTCCTTCCTTCCTTCAGTTTCCTACGCTTGCTTCTCCTTCGAGCCAGAAAGACATGTCTTCAGTAAATCGGGTGTCACTCTTCAACCACAGCTCCAAATGACTTGAAACCACTTCCATTACAAAGGTAACTAAATTCTTGTAACCAAATTTCTTCCAATTCAAAGATGGTTAATGCCTCCAATAAATGGTAAACATTTAGTGCATATGTTCTGTCCAACTTGAGAAATTGCATATCTTGTGAATATTGTGACTTGGATGGTTCTTTTGACTTAAGTGAATGAATGTAGGATGGTCGACACCTCTTTTGATCCCTTTTTCATCCTTTTTGAAGATTTAACCTATTAAGACTTCAAAAGCTACATATACGAGAAAACTACCTCTTTTGGTGCAAAACCATTATAAAATAGTTAAATAAAATAGTAAAACTCATACTAAAATTAGTAAAATATAGAGTATATCAACTTCCCCAAACTTAGCTCCTTGCTTGCCCTCAAGCAAAACAAAGAATCTAAGCATATAAAAGAGGTTTGAAAATACGGGAACTCACATACCCTTGGGATCTTACACTTGAAATCTCAACCTATAATCCACATGGAACAGAATTATCTCAGAGACTTTCTCAACTTACTCCCACTATGACTTTCGCAAGTCTTGTCCATACTCTTAATTCCAAACCTGCAAAAATCTCAACTTTACATCAATTGAAAAGGGAAAGGAAAACGAGTCAATAAAAGAGTTTCATGGCCAAAGAAAATTCCAAGGAATGATATGGAGCAACTCAAAAAGTTGGAACGATTTGCAGTGATTCCCAGAAACATCTAAGTCTGGAGGAGAAAAGGAGTTAGGCATTGAAGTGGTTGGAAAACTGTGGACATCAACGTGTTTGGTCTCTCTTGCGGTTTTGCATAATATCTAGCATCCTTCGGAGCGTCAGGTAACTCTAAACACTTTAAACCTCACCACTAAATCATCATTTCTAACTCCTAGCACCGTCTACCCTGAATGATATCATTTGATGAGATTCACACCAAACTTAATGAACTAAATCAATGAAGAACTATGAAAGATATATATTTAAAACGAGTCTGGTATTTATGGTGAATATTTGTGGCTACTTTCTCTCTAAAAGGGGTTAAAAGCAAGTATATATAATCCTTGAGAAGTCCTAAATTGTCTAGGATTTAGTGTTTGGCAAAAAGGAAATATTACTTTGCTGATCAGTATTGGACAGGAGCACTGGACAAGGATCTTGACCGATATTGGGGCACCGGTTAGGAAGGTATCAGCATGAGCCATGGGGGAAAACCCTGACCGGTACTAGTCCTTCCTTCCTTCAGTTTCCTACGCTTGCTTCTCCTTTGAGCCAGAAAGACATGTGTTCAGTAAATCGGGTGTCACTCTTCAACCACAGCTCCAAATGACTTGAAACCACTTCCATTACAAAGGTAACTAAATTCTTGTAACCAAATTTCTTCCAATTCAAAGATGGTTAATGCCTCCAATAAATGGTAAACATTTAGTGCATATGTTCTGTCCAACTTGAGAAATTGCATATCTTGTGAATATTGTGACTTGGATGGTTCTTTTGACTTAAGTGAATGAATGTAGGATGGTCGACACCTCTTTTGATCCCTTTTTCATCCTTTTTGAAGATTTAACCTATTAAGACTTCAAAAACTACATATACGAGAAAACTACCTCTTTTGGTGCAAAACCATTATAAAATAGTTAAATAAAATAGTAAAACTCATACTAAAATTAGTAAAAATATAGAGTATATCAACTTCCCCAAACTTAGCTCCTTGCTTGCCCTCAAGCAAAACAAAGAATCTAAGCTTATAAAAGAGGTTTGAAAATACGGGAACTTGTTGGGGTCAGTTTTCACTCCATCGAGATCAACTGCTAAAAATGCTAAGTATGGAGGAAAGTAAACGACGAGCCAAAAATTGGCTAGGCAATGGAGAAATCTGGAGACGAGCCAACATCTTGGCTAGGCGATAGGGTGAATTGGTGACGAGCCAAGCTGGCTCGGCATAATGGAGAAACGGTGACAAGGCAGATTGGCTCGGCAGGCGGCAGAAAGAAGCGCCGAGACAACATCTTGGCTAGGCGACAGGGTGAATTGGTGAAGAGCCAAGCTGGCTCGGCATTATGGAGAAATGGTGACAAGGCAGATTGGCTCGGCAGGCGGCAGAAAGAAGTGCCGAGCCAACATTTTGGCTAGGCAACAAGGAGAAAGGAGTGACGAGCCAACATCTTGGCTAGGCAGCAAGGAGAAAGGAGTGATGAGCCAACATCTTGGCTAGGCAGCGTGAAAAAGCGATGGGCCAAATATTTGGCGACGAGCCAAACAAATTAGAAGACGAGCCAAACTTGGCTCGGCGACAAGGGAAAGGAGAAGGAGAAGACGAGCCAACTTGGCTCGGGGACAAGGAAAATAAGCGACGAGCCAACATCTTGGCTAGGCAACAAGGAGAAAGGAGTGACGAGCCAACATCTTGGCTAGGCAGCAAGGAGAAAGGAGTGATGAGCCAACATCTTGGCTAGGCAGCGAACCAACAAATGGTGACGAGTCAACATGTTGGTAAACCACAACTCAGTGACGAGCCAAACACTTGGACATGAACCAACCTCTCTTTGGCTCGGTGAAAAGGAAAGGCGACGAGCCAATTCTCCTTCGGCTTGGCATTGAGGAATGGTGATGAGCTGACTTTTCTCTGGTTCGGTGTTAAGGTGATAATATGATGAGCCGACGACAACAACTCCTTCTGGTTCGGCGTTGGGAGGAGCAGGCGAGATAGGTGACGAGCCGGCCCATCGATGACCCGGCAAAGTAACCAGCCCAATACCTTTTCGGGCCGAGGCAACGAGCCACAAGATATTGGTGGGCTGAGGCAACGAGGCAAAGAAAGAAGCCCGCATCTGAATCAGAGAAAGTAAATTCCGAAGAATAAGGAAGTTCTCCTTTATCCTTTAGGAAAAGGCCTAGCCGACTATTTTGGCATATAAATAAACAATGTACCTCTTGAAAAGGGGGATCCGAAAATTAACCTAGCAAAACGCTTATTGCTTTACAAACAGCTTTCGAAACAGCTTAAAAAAAATCTCCATCTTTGGATCTCAGTTTCTTGGTTTCTTTACATAGAAGTTTGTCGAATACCTAAATCTCTTGACAAGTTTTTGGTTGTGCGAGTTTCGACTCCCATAATTTGGCGCCGTCTGAGGGGACTCTCAAACTTTCTGACACCTAAGAACCACTGAGTACGAGATCTGAAGCGATGACTACCGACGGAGACCGAAGCGGTGACGATGCAAGCAACACCGGCGTCGATCCTCCTAGGACAGGAACCAATCTGCCTCCAGCGAACACGGAAGGCACCACAGAAACTTTAACAGAATTGAAAAGCATGATGACCGCGTTACTGAAAAAGGCCGAGGAGCAAGACAAGCTAAACAACTCGCTAACAGAGAGAATTGAGTCACTGGTAACCGATAGCCGAGCCAGAAACTTACGATCTGGAGGAGTCGGCTCAACTATGAACCCACCTGTTAGCGGAATAACCAGGCGGCTTGGCCTAAACCCGACGGCCTTGGATTTTTCAACACCACGCGACGCACCAAGGACCTTGGGAGGCTTACCACCGCCACACCCAACAAACGAGCAGGCACCCGCGGTGACAAGATCAAATATCACCGAGCTACCCCGGCTAACCCGAGGCGCAAGAGGAACCAGGGATGGATACGACCTGCGTACCGACGTTGGATCGGCTACAACAATCATTCTTGACGAAGATGGAGGCCACAACGCAGAAAATCTTGCTGACGAGGGGTTCGCACCAGAAATAACAGAACCCCGAGCCAGCGAAGGCGATATCAACCTAAACCGAGCCAGGAATTTGGCAGAGGAAGAGGAAAATCTCCTCTGGGTCCAACCAGCGCAGTTTGCTGATGAACCAAGAACGACGAGCCGAGCCCAGAGGGAAGAGTTGGACGAAATCCGAGCCTCATTGATTCGAGCCGCTGCTAAGATGAAAGCCGTCCGATCCCAGGTACACAAGGCAACCAGTAAAGTCCCGAGATTGACCGCGTGTTGGAAGAAGCGCATAATACACCGTTCACAGCCCGAATTACCAAGGCAAGGATCTCCGACCCAGGAAAGATCAAAGTCCCAATCTACGAAGGGACAACCGATCCAAAGGAACACATAACGGCGTTTATCATAGCAATGGGCCGAGCCAATTTCAGAGAAAAGGAGAGAGATGCTGGTTTCTGCTTGGTATTTGTGGAACATCTAAAGGGTGCAGCCCTCCAATGGTTTTCAAGATTAGAGCGGAACTCCATTGATGATTTCCAGCAGCTGTCTGCCGCCTTCTTGAAGCATTATTCCATGTTTATGGATCGAGGGGCCTCGGATGCCGACCTATGGACATTAACTCAAGGGCCTACAGAGACATTGCGAAGCTTTATAGGGAGATTCAAAGCAGTAATGACAAAAGTGGAAGGCGTAAGCGACAAGGCCGCTGTGCTCGCGTTAAAAAGGGCTCTGTGGTACGAATCCGAATTCCGAAAAGAGATTCTCTAAACACGCCGCTATCAATTCAGGATGCACTGCACCGAGCCTCAGATTTCATAGTCAATGAAGAAGAGATGAAGATTTTGTCTCAGAAGTATGGAGCCGCCAAAGCGACGAACCGTTCTTTCCAAATCCCGAGCCAACCTCCTCAAAAGAAGAATACTCAAGGGAACGGGTATGTACACCATGAGAAACCTAACTTTGGAGGAGCCCACAACTATCAGGTGGGAACGGGCCGAGGCAAAGCACCTTGGAACACCTGGACACGAAGTCAAAGTTCGTACGACGAAAAAGCCTACTGCGAATTTCATCACATGCACGGTCATTCGACCGCCAACTGCCGAACCTTGGGAATGAAGCTCGCGGCAAAGCTGGTAGCCGGAGAACTCGGTAGCGCAATCAGCTTAAAAGACTTCGAGCAAGAAGGCGAAAAAGATCAGCCGAACCAGACAAGTCAAAATGATGATACACCCAAGCGAGGAAGACGAGATGACGAGGCAACGCAGTCAGGTTCACGAAGAAGAATAAATATGATAATGGGTGGATCACAATACTGCTCGGACACGGTGTCTTCAATCAAGGCTTTCCAGCGGTGAGCCGATGCGAGTGTAAACTGGTCAGCACCCTCCAAACTTCCTAACGATGTTATCTCGTTCGAAGAAAGGGAAACCACCAGCATCGACAGACCACATAATGACCCCCTCGTGATAGAATTGATCGTCGATGATTGCGATGTCGCCCGAGTTCTGATAGACACAGGAAGTTCCGTAGATGTGATCTTCCGGGAAACCCTCAGAAGGATGAACATAGACCTGGACAAAATCACAGCCGCACCGAAGCCTTTAACTGGATTCTCGGGAGAGACGACCATGACCCTTGGAACAATAAAACTCCCCGTCCGAGCTGAACAGGTGACCAAGATAGTGGAGTTTTCGGTTACAGATCATCCTGCGATCTACAATGTGATCATGGGCACACCCTGGATAAACTCGATGCGAGCTGTACCATCGACCTATCACCTCTGCATCAAATTTTCGACCCCAAGGGGAATCAAAACAATTTGGGGAAACCAAAAGGAATCCCGCATATGTTTTCTAGCCGAACACAAACTTAGAACCCCGTCACAGAGATCACCACCAGGAGAAAGAAGATGAAGACGGAGAGGGAACCCGAGAAGGAGTTGGCAAAACTCTTATAGCAATTACAGATCACGGAGGATCGCGAGATGGAAAGCAAACCAACTTGCGACCCCGTCGTCCCGGTGAACATAGATGGCAGTCATCCAGAACGCTGTGTCGAAATAGGGGCCGAGCTGAAAGATCCAATAAGGGAGAGCTGATTTCTTTCCTTAAAAAGAACCTACACACCTTCGCATGGGAAGCTGAAGATATGCCCGGCATCAGCATCAACGTAACATGCCACGAGCTACACGTGGACCCAACCTTTAAACCCGTCAAACAGAAGAGGCGAAAACTTGGTCCGGACAGAGCACAAGCGGTGAACGACGAGGTGGAACGATTACTACGTGTGGGATCAATAGTCGAAGCAAAGTACCCAGACTGGCTCGCTAACCCCGTGGTGGTTAAGAAGAAAAACGGGAAATGGCGTGTATGCGTGGACTTCACCGACTTGAATAAAGCCTGCCCCAAAGACAGCTTTCCACTGCCGCATATTGATCGATTGGTGGAAGCGACAGCAGGCAACAAACTCCTTTCATTTATGGACGCCTTTTCTGGATACAACCAAATCCTAATGAACCCAGACGATCAAGAGAAGACGGCGTTCATCACAGACCGCGGGATATACTGCTACAAAGTCATGCCGTTCGGTCTAAAAAATGCTGGAGCCACCTACCAGCGATTAGTAAACCGCATGTTCGCCGGCCAACTGGGGAAGACAATGGAAGTTTACATAGACGACATGCTGGTGAAGTCTTTAGAGGAGAAGGATCACGTTGCTCACCTGGAAGAATGTTTCGCGCAACTGAATCTGCATAACATGAAGCTGAACCCAACCAAGTGCAGATTCGCGGTCACGTCTGGAGAATTCCTTGGATACCTGGTCACCCACCGCGGAATTGAAGCTAATCCGAAGCAGATTGATGCACTCATACAGATGGTGTTGCCGAAGACAAAATGCGAAGTCCAGAGGCTAACTGGACGGGTCGCCGCGCTGAATCGTTTCATCTCTCGGTCAACTGATAAATGTTTGCCCTTCTACAATACGCTACGTGGTAACAAGAAGTTTGAATGGACAGAAAAATGCGAGCAGGCATTTCAACAGCTCAAAGAGTACCTAGCCAGCCCTCCAGTACTTACGAAACCGGTAGAAGGCGAGCCACTGTTTCTATACACGGCCGTTTCGGCCACAGCGGTAAGTGGTGTACTCATCAGAGAAGAGCGCAGCGAGCAGAAGCCAATTTTCTATGTTAGTCAAACTCTCACCGACACTGAAACACGGTATCCGCAGATGGAGAAGCTGGCATTGTCTGTGGTAATGTCCGCTCGAAAACTAAGACCATACTTCCAGTCACATTCAATTGTAGTTTTGACTACCTTCCCACTGCGATCCATCTTACATAGCCCTAGCCAGTCTGGGAGATTGGCAAAGTGGGCTATAGAGCTGAGCGAATATGACATCGAATATCGAAGCAGAACCTGCGCCAAATCTCAAGTCCTAGCCGACTTTTTGATAGAACTCCCAGAAGAAGTAATAGAAGAGCCGGCTCCGAGCATAATTTGGAGGCTTCACGCAGATGGATCATCATCAAAACAAGGGTCCGGAGTGGGAATACGGTTAACCTCTCCAACAGGCGAAATCCTTGAGCAGTCATTCCGCCTGGGTTTTCGTGCATCCAATAACGAAGCAGAATATGAAGCTTTGATAGCTGGAATGAGACTTGCTCTTGGACTCAAGGTTTCGCACATCCAAGCCTACTGCGATTCACAGCTGGTGGTCAACCAAGTTAGCGGTGAGTACACAGCCAGAGACGACCGAATGGAAGCCTATCTAAAGATTGTCAAAGGACTGTCTGCGCAGTTTGAAGAGTTCACATTAACACGGATACCTCGCGGGGAGAATACTTCGGCAGATGCGCTAGCAGCACTCGCATCCACCTCCGATCCGGACCTGAAAAGAATAATCCCAGTGGAATTCATCAAAACCCAAGTATCAACCTCTCTGGCACCGTGAATGCGGTCACTCGCTCTCAAATAGCCGTTCGAGCCGAAGGAGCGTCTGGGCTAAGTCTTGAACAAAAGGCAGCACCGACACCACCACTCTAGACGACCAGAACATAACATCATCGGAGGAGGACAAGGTAATTGAGATAGAGGAAGAACCTGAAATTGCGCCTCCGACCGAAGGTGAAGTAGTGGACATGGAGGAAGATCCGCAACAAACAGAAACGGACTACGGATGCGACAAAGAATGGATGGGAGCAATTCGCGTATACATCATGGACGGCGAGACACCATCAGATAAGTGGGCTGCTAGAAAACTCAGAGCTCAAGCTGCTCGATATGTTCTCTTAGATGGAAAAGTCTTCAAGTGGAGATTCTCAGGCCCGCTGATGGCCTGCGTCGAAGGCGCCAAAGCGAGAAACATCATGGAAGAGGTCCATAGTGGCTCATGTGGCAATCACTCCGGCGGAAGAGCCCTGGCAATCAAGATCAAGCGTCATGGGTACTATTGGCCAACGATGGTGAAGGACTGTGAAAAGTTCTCTGCCAGGTGCGAAAAATGCCAACGACATGCCCCAATGATTCATCAACCTACTGAGCTACTATCATCAATCTCAGCGCCCTACCCTTTCATGCGCTGGTCAATGGACATCGTCGGGCCTCTGCATAGGTCCAAACAAAATAGGTTTTTGCTGGTTTTGACAGATTACTTCTCAAAATGGGTAGAAGCAGATTCTTACGCCAACATAAAGGATGCCCAAGTCGAAAATTTCGTCTGGAAAAATATCTTATGCCGACATGGAGTTCCCTACGAAATTGTTACGGACAATGGCTCACAATTTATCTCTACAAGGTTTGAAGCCTTCTGCGAAAAATGGAAGATACGACTCAGCAAGTCTACGCCACGCTACCCACAAGGGAATGGACAAGCAGAAGCAATAAACAAGACTATCCTGGATGGATTGAAGAAACGCCTTGATGCAAAGAAGGGACGCTGGGCAGATGAACTCGAAGGAGTATTATGGTCACACCGAACAACTCCACGACGTGCTACCGGAGAAACACCCTTTGCTCTTGTCCATGGTACCGAATGTGTCATCCCAGCCGAGGTCCAATTCCCTGGAGTCCGCCGCGGACTTCTTTCTGGGCAGGAAGGACTGAATCACCTCATGCTACTCGATGAGTTGGACCTGGTTAACGAACGAAGGGATCAGGCACTGGTTCGGATTCAAAATTATCAACAGGCAGCAGCTAAGTATTACAACACTAACGTCAGAAGTCGCAAGTTCAAAGAAGGTGATCTGGTTCTCCGCAAAGTTTTTCAGAACACAGCCGAAACAAACGCTGGCAAACTAGGAGCAAACTGGGAAGGACCCTACAAAATCACCAAGGCAGTTCGACCAGGAGTATACGAGCTCTCAAACATGTTGATGTTCCGATACCAAGATCTTGGAACGCAATGCACCTAAAGAGGTATTACCACTAAATCACTTCACATGAACTACGGGACGACTTGATCCCTGAAAAGGGTACGTAGGCAGCTCGTCTTCGGATGGGTTCAGTTGTCCCCCTCCTCAAAAAAGGGGGGGAGTGGGTACGTATACATGTATACTCCCACACCTCGCATCATTCTTTAAAGGTAATAACTTCAAATTTTTCTACAAACTCGTGTCACTTAGTCTAACAAGTTACATCTTTACATCCTTCATGGATATTCATCACCTCGTCCGTTGCTGGCCACAACAGACGAACAACCACATCCTTTATGGATTTTAACCATTATCTCTATACGGGAAAGGTTCTCAACACCCTCTTACGGGTATAAAAGCGCGCTATACAAATTCGGTTGGGTATATCCTAATCTAATATCCGAAAGGTATATCCTGGACGATATTCTTACAAGTTTATCTTTGAGAGGGACCCGTAAGTCGAAAACTCGCAAGTCTTAACACTCAAACTAAACTCTAAAACCCAGTAAACACCTCTTGGTACACTGGTCATAAACATCTCAGAAACATAATACTAGACCTAAAAAGTTAGTATGAGATTTTAAACGCTTCACTGTCGAAAGAACGGGAATGTAAGCCGGAACACCGCAAACCTAAACTGACACGCAAAAACTAAACACACATTCTTTACTAAACAAAGATGGTTCGCAATATCACATCAAAAAAGACGGATGAGAACTTAGATAGATACTCCAGCAAGGGAAAGAGAGTTCATGCCAACGAATGGCCAACGTTACAAGACTTAGCAATTGATATAAAGGAGTTGGATAAAGCCATCCAGGCGTTTGTCTTAGACCAAAATATACCAAAAAAAAAAACAAAAGAGACTAAGGAGTTTTCAAGATTGAGAAACAGAGAAGAAGTCACTCGAGAGGATCTGGCTCGGAAGGTTTCTCAGAAGCGAGAGCAGCAATCCCAGGCGTACCAGCGTTCGAGCCGGAAAAATCTGCAACACCAACGTTCGCCGCCGCGTTCTCCACTGGCTCGCTCCCTAAAAGAGTGCCCGTGGACTCTGAAGAAAGGAGAAAGCGTCAGATCTTTCTTCAGTTCGGCTTCAATCTTCTCGAACTCATCAGCTGCCTCGGCCAGATCAGCTCTCCAGCCCGTTAGTTTCGCCACCTCGGAGTCAAGGGCAGGCGCATCTTCTTTCTGCAGAATTCGAGCAACTGAAGATTGCTGTCAATCTGGGCCAGATCAAGCTCCTTCTCTTTCGCCTCTCTCAGCTCGTCCATCTTCTTTTCAATCTTAGCGAGCCGTTCCTGGAATCTCTCGGACATCTCCCGCCTCGCTTTTCTGCGCCTTCATCTGCCTCGTGCAAAGCTTTTACAGCAGTGAGTTGCCTCTTCAAGGATTCAATTTCGGCAGCCTTCTTCTGCTTGGAGCGATCTATTCTCATAGCCAAGTCGCCGGCTTTTTTCCATTCTTCCTTAAGGAACACCTTTCCTTCTCGAGAGCTTCGATCCGAGCTGCAGCAGTCGCTAGCTCGCCCGCATGTTTGCCTTCCAGCTCGGCAACTTTACTTCGAAGGAAAGACGCATCCTTCTGGGCGTCTTCAATTCGGCGTTTATCCTTTCTAATGTCGTGCTCAAACGCAGCGACAATCTTGTTGATAGACGCGACGAACTGATCATAAGAACAAACAGTTAGCTCTCAAGATTTGTAACTAAACCACAATTTGTATACGAACTTACCTTGGTGCCTCGGAGCGACATATCCGTATACAGGTCGCCGTGGGATAGAACATCAAGGCGGCAGTCTATCACCCGAACAGCGAACCTGTGAGAAGAGATCGCTGAAGCTTCAGCGTCATTACAGATCGGTGCTGATCCTTCCTGACGAAATGACGCTGGTGTTGGCTCGGCGGGAATTGGATCGGCGGGCTTTTGTCTTTTTCTTTTTTGCTTCTCATTGGCCTTTTCCTTGTCAGGCTCGGCAGCAGCGCGCTTCTTGTTGGCATCCTTGTGCTGGGCAAGCGCCGAGCCAGAAGGCCTGGCGACAGGAATAATAGCGGAAGCCACTTCCCTCGCTTCGGCGTCAAGGGCTAACGGCTCGGAAGGAAGATTTGTCTCCGCTTCAGTCGCAGTTTGGCCAGGCACCTCGGCAACTGGCTCGGCGTTTTGTTCGTTTAAGTTCGTTGCTTCGTCAGCTCGGCCAGATTCCTCCTGCTGTTTTTTCTCCTTCAATGCCTGCTTATCACGGATCGTCAGTCTTTTTCCCATGCTTTTTCTTGGAGGACTTGGCAATGAAGATTCAGATTCCGAACTATCAGATACTTCAACACCGGCGAAAGTGGCTCGGGCTTTTTCGACTCTTTTTAGGGAAAAATGTTTTTCCCAATGACACCTTCTCTCAGCAAGTGTGTTCCGAAGCGTGAGCGTGTCTTCTGGGTAACGTGGGAGAATCTGCCGAACTGCAAAAAAGAGGAGAGGCATCAGTGGTCAGCTCGCTACAAAGAAAAACATTAGCAAATCTCCTGAAAAGTCTATGGCTCGCCCACCAATGGTTCCCCACTCCGTTTTTACATAGTGGAGGCTCTCGGCTTCGACCGTAGCATCGTTGATAGGAACAAAGAAAAAATAGTTCCCCAATCTCCATCTTTGCTTCGGAAGCCTTCGATAATCTTCCTTTGCTTCTTGTTGGAAATATAGTAAGCTCGGGAGTTCTTAATCTTTCGGAACTCAAGAAACTGCCGCAGGTGGGAGATGCGAACAGTCGCATCACACTCATAGCTCCGAACCAGAATCCCGACTAAGTGACGCATACCTCGAGGCGTAATCTGGCTCGGCGCTAACCCATGTTTGTATAGAAAACGAAGGATCAAGCTGGGGATCGGAAACCAGAGCAGACAACCGTAGAAGAAACTCTCATAGAGAGTGAAATACCCGGTGGTGGAGATTCGGCTCGGTCAGTTGGGGTAGGGACAACCAGCTCGACATCTTCTGAAATATGAAATCGATGCCTTAGTGCCTCCAAGGATTCTGCGGTGCACAGAGTCGAACCAGGTGGGTCAGGTCGTCTCTTGGGCGTTTTCCTTCTGGGTTTTCGCCTCGTCGACGTACTGGCTTGATGGCTCGCAAACAATCTTTCCAAGCGTATTTTTTCCGCCTCGTCAATAACGTACTCTGTCGGCTCGGCCTTGAATTCTGCAAGGGCTCTCTGAATCAGAGCTGCCTCGGCGTCCGCCTCTGCATCAAATGCTTCGTCTATCAGAGATGGGACAACAACCTGCAGTTGACCCTGCGGAGAATTAGGCTCGGCTGGCTCGGAAACCTCTGGAGATAAAACCATCTTGCGACCCAGCAGTGAAGCGGAAGTCGCCGAACCAATAGAATCCTCCAGCTCGGTGATATTAGACATTGGTGATTCTGGCTCGTAGTCAATCTGGTACTTAGAAAGAATTTGGAGAGATTTTTGGCTCGGAAACAGAAGATGAAGGAGAATAATCCGATCTGGATGAAGATGGGTCGGAAAACTCGAATACTCACCGCAGACGTATGAAGACGGGTCGGAAAACTCAAGGGGTCGCCGGAAGGATTTGAAGATGGATCGGAAAGTTTATAGGATCACCGAGCCGCGCTCGAAGGTGGATCGGAAAACTCAAGAGCGGCGGCGGAAGTGAAGAAATATATAAAGACCTAGCCAACAACTTAAACAAATAGAGAAAAAGAGAGAGAAGAGAGCTACCTGATTTTTCGGAAATGAAGGGGAGTGAATTATGAAGAGTGAAACAAGGATCTGAATATAAAGGCGCATAAAAGTAAAGCGCGTAAGGCCACGCGGCCTCGGGAACATGCGAAACGCTTACAGTTCCCAATAAAGCTGTAATCATGAATGGAGATACCTCAAGCAAACCTTACTGCCGAGCCAAAAAACGAATCACTTATTGGGATAGTTCGGTAACGTGTTAGAAGAATATGGCTCGGCGGAACGACAGTTTAAGCAATACGAAAAGATGACGAGCCAAAGTGGGCTCGGCAGCACGACAAAGGTGTCGGCTCGGAAATAAAACGCCTCGGTAACACTATCGGTTCGGCTCGGCATTCGTCAATACCCAGATGACAACTTCGCCACGGAGCTGGCTCGGTAGCCCAGAGAGAGTTGATCTCGATCTTGACTTCTCACCTCGTCACTATTACCAGTAATACTGCCGAGCTGGAGGGCTAACTGTTGGGGTCAGTTTTCACTCCATCGAGATCAACTGCTAAAAATGCTAAGTATGGAGGAAAGTAAACGACGAGCCAAAAATTGGCTAGGCAATGGAGAAAGCTGGAGACGAGCCAACATCTTGGCTAGGCGACAGGGTGAATTGGTGACGAGCCAAGCTGGCTCGGCATAATGGAGAAACGGTGACAAGGCAGATTGGCTCGGCAGGCGGCAGAAAGAAGCGCCGAGCCAACATCTTGGCTAGGCGACAGGGTGAATTGGTGACGAGCCAAGCTGGCTCGGCATATGGAGAAACGGTGACAAGGCAGATTGGCTCGGCAGGCGGCAGAAAGAAGTGCCGAGCCAACATCTTGGCTAGGCGGTGGAAGAAGAAGGAGACGAGCAACATTCTGGCTAGGAAGCAAGGGGAAAAAGGTGACGAGCCAATATCTTGGCTCGGCAACGTGAAAAAGCGATGGGCCAAATATTTGGCGACGAGCCAAACAAAAAGAAGACGAGCCAAACTTGGCTCGGGACAAGGGAAGAAAGGAGAAGACGAGCCAACTTGGCGGAGGAAAAAGACGAGCCAACATCTGGCTAGGCACAAGGAGAAAGGAGTGACGAGCCAA